>JANIJG010015088.1:6895-22319 GCA_024611175.1 Megaceryle torquata | reverse complement strand
ACCCCATGTTTAGAGTTACTACCAAGGATTGGTGTGCAGACCAAGGCCACTGCTGGATCTTGTGTACCACATTGGGGTGTGCAGGAAAGTGAAAGGCTGCATCTGCAGGGAGGAGCGGATGGGGCAGGTGACCCCAAACTGACCAACGAGGTATTCCAGCCCATATACGTCATATTGGTATAAAGCAGAGGGATCCGGAGGGTCTATAGGGATTTCTTTTTCCCAGGCCCTTTTTCCCTCTTGGACTGCATCCTCGGAGCATCCAAGGACTCTGTCCATTCTGCCTTCGATCCCGTGTTCCTGAATCCAGTAGCAGAATCCAACTCCTGAACACAGCTCCCGTCTGCTGTGGGGCCCAGGCTGGGACC
This sequence comes from Megaceryle torquata, assembly GCA_024611175.1. Lineage (NCBI taxonomy): Eukaryota > Metazoa > Chordata > Aves > Coraciiformes > Cerylidae > Megaceryle > Megaceryle torquata. Next base: position 21,951 of record JANIJG010015088.1, on the reverse strand, counting down.
CCCCGTGCCTGCTCTACAACGTCAGTGGTGACAGTGATGTAATTACCATCGGGGGGGTTGGGTTCTATACTGGTTTTGTATATAGTTGTACATATTCTATTTTATTATTATTATTATCATTAAAGCTGTTCTAGTTTCCTTTTCTAATCACCAAGTCTCTCTCCCTTATTCCTTTGCTCTTCCCCTTTGGGGAGGGAGAGGGTTTAACAGAGAGCATTTGTTATAGGTCTAAGGGGCCACCCTGACCCTAAACCATGACAAAGATAGCTGATACATAGGATTTGTCCAATCCATGATATTTTAGTTGTACTCTATTTTTTTTTCCTAAATATTTAAATTGCATTAAATTTCATAAAGTGCTGGAGTGATTGCTATTGAAAACAGAGTACAAATGGTCTTCTTCCCTCTATTTACAATATATTCTTAGATAGTTTTACTGATAAAATAACAAGTACAGAACTCTTAGTTTCAATGTGTTTTTTACTTAGATTTCAGCATTTAATACTGTTGATCCAGTGATGATTCTTTAATGATGTACACTGATAGTACTGATGTCATTCTGTAAAATGTTAGTTTTCTCTACAAATCTATAAGAAATTCAGTAATTTTTCTATCAAGACACTGATTTTGACTAAGAAGTGAAGAATTACTCCTGATCTATACCAACTTTATTTCCACATTATAAAGTTTGCAGAATCTTTCCAAGATATTTTTCTCTTTTTTTCCCTTTATTTTATAATGACTCTTGTAATTAAACACTCTTCATGAGCCTTTTTTTTATAACAAATATGTTTTCTTTCTAGTTATTTTAAGACATACTAATTACACAAAGCTCAACCTTCTTTGTATAATGTTATGGCATTCAAAGAATGTCAGCTGGGACAGCTAAATGTGCACATATATGATGAAGAAATATGTGAAGGAATGGTACTAATGACTTTTATTGGAAAGACCAATGTGTAGCTGAAGTATAGGAAAAGCTCTACTATAAAATAAAATACTAAGGAGTTTTTTTCAACAGCAACAAAATTGCAAATACTTGCTGTGCCAGATAAATCACTGAATAACCATTTTATCACAGGTACTCAACCTGAACCAGAAGGAGATTCTCAGCAAATGAAAGAGTATAATTACTGCATTCTTTGAACAAGCGCGTGACATACATTTTTATAAACCAGACAATTAGAGAGAATATAGTTTTTGACATGTAATCTTTTATTACAGTGATCTCTAAATATTTACAAAAGTACTTTGAAATTGGGAAAGATTAGTAGCCTGAGAATATACATTTTTAAATGACTTATTTATAGATTATTAGGAGTAAGACTATTTTCAGACAATTAGGTACTCTGAACTTCAAAGAAAAATCCATAAAGCAAAAATGTGGTATTTGCAATCTTCACTATAATTAAAATTTTAAAAATCCACTCTATGACTGCTTAATCAAAAAATTCCTTGTTACTGTATATGCAATAATAATTGAAACTTCTAATGCAGAGACAATAACAACAGGAACAGAAACAAAGGTAATCTGTTTTCCAAACCACATAATTACAAAGAATGTTAAATTTATCAGTGACCACACTTTGTCTCTCATTCGTGTGTAAGTAAATGAAGAGAACATATAAGTGGGGGTATTTGGTCTGACTGAGCTGTATTTGTTTCCCCATAGCATCCCTCCCAGTGCTGTGCTTTGTATTGAGACCTAGAAAGGTGTTGATAACATGACTGTGTAGTGGCTATTGCTGAGCAGGGGTCACACAGCACCAAGGCTGGTTTTTCCAACATTTCCCCGCAGCAGGATGGGGTGGACAAGACCTTGGGAGGGGACACAACTGGGACAGCTGACCCAAAGTGATCAAAAGGATATTCCATACCATATGCTGTCAGTTTAACAATAAAAGCTAGAAAAATGGCAGGGAGGGGCATCTGCTTGTCCTCCAGAGCAAGCAATATACATTTGGAGCCCTGCTTCCTGGAAAAGGGCCAGACATCACTGCTGGTGGGAAGTAGAGAATAAATCTTTGTTTTCAAATTTATTAGGTAATACCATGTTTTATAATCTCTGGAATTCATAATCCTAGATTTTAGTATTCAGAACTACAAGAAAGATATTGAGGTGCTGAAACATGTCCAAAGAAGGGCAACAAAACTGGTGAAGGATCTAGAGAACAAGTCTTATGAGGAGCTGCTGAAGGACCTGGGGTTGTTTAGTCTGAAAAGAAGGCTCAGGGGAGACCTGATTGCTCTCTACAACTACCTGAAAGGAGGTTGTAGTGAGGTGTCAGTCTCTTCTCCTAAGTAAGAAGCAAGACGGTAAGAGGAAATGGCCTCAAGTTGCGACAGGGAATTAGTTTAGATTGGATATCAGGAAAACTTTATTCACCAGAAGGACTGTCCAGCATTGGAACAGGGTTCCCAAGGAAGTGGTAGAGTCTGCATCCCTGGAGGCATTCAAAAGACATAGAGATGCGGTGCTTAAGGACATAGTTTAGTGGTGGACTTGGAAGTTCTGGTTTAACAGTTGGACTTGATGTTCTTAAAGGTCTTTTTCAACTTAAACATTTCTTTCATTCTATCTAGATCTATAAATCAGAGCATGTTGATCCATCATGACATAGCTCTCTCTAGTTGTGCATTGCCTGCCTTGTTGTCAGCACTGCACTACTGCCTCTTTGCATTCCACTGAGAACTTTAATAAACTGCAGGGAAAATTCTCTCCTTAATCTGAAATTGTTTACAAAATAAAGATGATAGAAAACCAGCCAAATTATATTTGTCAGGAATCACAGAGAGACGTTAAATAGTCCTTAGACCTATAGCAAAATTGCAGTGTTCCTTGTGTCACATGAATTTTCGAGACAGCTTTCTCTGTCATATTCCTTCCTCCTACCTTTCTACCATCTACTATGATGGTAATGATGACTGTGTGCATTTTTAAGGAAGGATTTTTTTTTCTATGATATGTTTGTGATGTACTCATTAAAGTAAGACCTTTCAAAATATTAAAATGTTTGGAAAAACTCTGAATTTGTAACCTCCATACTCTGTCTCCCTTCCCAAATAGTGTGAAAGAAAGCTGGACAAGAGATCATCACAAAACATTTCTTTCCCTGACATGCAAAGTGAGTCTACCTTATTGTTTAAGATCATGCCAGAACTGTGGTTTTGAAGTGGTCATGCCCACTTCCTGCAATTTGGTTCAAATGCCAGACAAGGACATAAAAATTTTATTTATATATATATATATATATATTTAATGATACAGAATCAGATGATACGTTCTAAGAGCACAGCTAATGATCTCCAACCTCTCATTCAGTTCAGTGGATCAAATAAAATACGATATGAAGTAAAACCACCCAACGTATTTGTACTGATGACCTCACCTTTTTCTACTGAAAAGTTATTCTTTTGGACTGAAGTGGACCACACTGCAAGTACTTTGAAGGAAAGTATTTCTCTTAAACTGAATTGTAATTCAAAAACCTTCTTAGCTGAAGGGATTTTGATGACTTATTTACAGTGAAAGCAACATTTCCCTTAATTAAAAAATATCTTTTCAACTTACGTTTTATGTGATGTATTGGAACATAAAGCAAGGTATTAATTTACATCTTACTATTTTAAGAAGAGAGAGGAGAAATCTCTCAGTTCACCTATTGGTCTATTTCAAGACGTGGAATAAAGTATCAAATTATGTCAAACAATGTAGACACCATTTTCAATTTACTTTCTCTAAAACCCAAAAAAACAATCACAGTTTAATTTCTTCAGTAGTCTATACTTTGCACTGTCAGATAGTTAGCAGAGGGAAAAGAAGTTAATTAACGAGAACTGTTCCCAAAGCTCTGCTGATAAAATTAATAATGTAGGTATACACAGATACAAATGATGAAAAGGAGTAATGACCTGTCTTCTTTGAAAAATGAGGGCTTGAATACCTTCAGCCATTCTAAGATTCTATCATCCTATCACTGCATCACAGAATGATGCAGGCAAAATATTTATGTAAATAAATAAATAAAAGTAAATATTTATATTTACATTTCTATCAAGAGCCAGGAGAGAAAATACCTTGACTTCAAGTAAAAATTATAAAAAACCAAGCCACAAATAAGAAAGCTACAGGTTTGTGTTACTACCATAGTTATTGAGAAGCAGGAATCTTCTTGAGCCACCTTTGCCACACAGGTGAGGTTGACTTTGTGAGTTTCCAAGTGCCTTTATAGCTCAGTAGTCCTTTTACATTAAGTACTGCCCTTTGGAATATCTATTTCCTCCTTCTAAGCACAGCAGCAGCATCATAACAGTTTTGAAACAACTCTCCAATCTCTAATGATGGGATGAAGACCATAATAAGGAACCAAGGCAATTAGGACATGTACTAGCTCAGTTTCAATTCTAGAAGGACTATAACATAGAAGAACTAATGGAAAAGTTGTTCAGGATGACAGATATGCCAGAGTCTGAGAGAGATCTTGCTGAAAAGATTTAAAAATAAGATATTGGAGGGAAAATATATTAACAAAAAAAAAAAAAAAAGTAAATCTGAGTAACAGGAAGAACCTATGTCTTATATTAAGTGAGCCTGGTTTACTTTGAGGCAAGCAAAACACTTCTGAGAAAACCAATTTCTTAAATGTACTACAAGCAGAATGAGCTCCTGGTATGCAAATATTATAATGTTGAAAACAGTGTGAGCCAGCAATTTGCACTCACAGCCCAGAAAGCCAGTCACATCCTGAGCTGCATCAAGAGAAGTGTAACCACCAGATCGAGGGAGGCGATTCTCCCCTTCTACTTCACTCTGGTGAAACAGCACATGGAGTACAGTATCCATGTCTGGGGGATTCCAGTGTAAGAAAAACATGGACTGTGGGTCCAGAGGATGGCCATGAAGATGATGCTGGTCTTGAAGAACCTCCTCTATGAAGACAGGCTGAGACAGTTGGAGTTGTTCATCCTGGAGAAGAGAAGGCTCCATGGAGACCTTATAGGAGCCTTCCATTTGTTAAAGGAGGCCTATAACTCTTTCTAGAAGGGACTGTAGTGATAGGACAGGGTGTAACAGTTTCAAAATGAAAAAAGGTAGATTTTTATTAGATATTAGGAAGAGATCTGTTTACTGTGAGGGTGGTGAGATAATGGAACAGGTTGCCCAGAGAAGTTGTGGATATCACTGGAAGTGTTCAAGACTGGACTGGATGGATCTTTGAGCAATCTAACCTAGTAGAAGTTGTCCCTGCCTATGACAAAAAAAACCCCCAAACCTCTAAATATAGCTTAGCCATCTCTTATATGAGGTTTTCAGGATAAGAGTCTGTTTGCCAGATCAAGCCAAAGCATAGGGACAAGAATTTATTGAATGCCATAAACATGTCTTCCTAAATTTTACTAACTTAAGCAGATATCCATTCTCTGTGTTAGATGTTGCTTCAGTCTTCCACAGTAATAGTATTATAGGTTGCTGTGCTATCATGCAATTTTATTTCTAGAAACTTAATCCAACAGGAATCAAGGCAGCTTCACCAGGATAAGATTACAGCAAGATCTCAAATTCTTTTCATGCTATCTAAATGTAATTAAATAAAATAAAGAAAATATAGTAGAATATGTATGAATCATGTACCAATCTAGGTAGTAGATTTTTGGGTTTGGTAGTATTTAGAAATTAATCTTCCATGAATCCTTTCCAGAAGATAAAGCTTATTCAAATACATTTAAGAAGGAGAATGTAGCTGTACTTTGTTCAGTAGTTGACCCCATCAAACAGTCCTGTGCACTTTGCTGCCCACTGAAGTGAGATGGTGGAAAAGAACAAAAACTTTAATGGACTATGAGTAAGGAGGTTTTTGTAACACAAAAAAAGTGTTCTTAAGAATATGTCATGCTTATGTCTTCCTAGCAAACTGTGAACAGATCATAAATATTTCTCTAATTTTGTAGACAATTTCTTTTGAACGATGGCATAAAAGTATTAGGCAAAAAAAGTCCAAATTATGACTGCAAATCACTCATATTACTGGCTACCAAATGAAGGGCTTTGGAATCCCTTAAAGCTTAATTAAGTTGGGCTAAAAAAAAATACAGTATTCACAGTTACAGTCTCCTTCTGTTAAACTGATTTTTCTTCTGGAGAAAAAAAAAAAAAAGAAAAATATAGTCTCATTAATAAAAGACCAGCTTTTGCAATATCATTTCATTAACCTTCCAACAATAACACTAAAAGCTGAAGTTACAGGGATTTTCTTATTTGAAAACTTTTTATATTTAAGTACAAAATCAATAGTAATAAAAAAGTATCAGAGGAACAACAAATTCTTTGCAAATATCCTTGACTACAAGATATTAGTGTAAGGGAGATACATTTAGTCTGTTTAAATTATTCACATTCATTTCACTGAATAGACTGGTTACAATCTAAAAGAAAAGAAAACTTTCAATAGTATAGTGAAATAAAAAAGAATATATGTTGGATGTACACTGTTAAGACTGAAAACTGATGATAGTTATATCTGGTAGAGGGCAGTCATGATGGATTTTCTGAGGTGTTAAGTAGCTTCCTTTTGGGTCAATAAAAGCAAGATACTGATGCTCAGATATTTGAAATAACAGGACCAAGACCTCAGATGAATCCCAGAATTATGTTCAGTCCTGAAAAAAATGGTTAACTACAGCTACACCTTGCTTTCTTTTTCATTTTATATCTATTAATAGTAAACCCTTTCTCGTTTGTTAAAAATGCTGAAATACAAATATAGCTATGACAATGATGTACACCAAACATCACCATTGTTAGAATGAGAAGTACATTTACATCTACATTTCCATCTGTACTCTACATACAAACAGAATAGCCACCTACTTCATCTTCTTTATCTGAACCTTCCACATCTGCTTTCATAGACAAGCACCAAACAGGATTCTATCAAGGAAAGATAAGCACTTTGTGATATATCTCACTGCAAGTTTTGCTTTCTTGATCTTATTATAGAAATAAAATAACTGCAAGATTGCAAAGACCTTAATAATTTATACTTGGAAACCACATGTAAAGGTAGTTTGGAGTTTCCTTAAGGCTCTCTTACTTGTTTCAAGAAAATAACTTGCCTTAGCTTCATGTAGTCATTTATCTAACATCATCTCTGAATAACTGAATTTCAAACACTTTCAAGTACCAAGTGACAAAAAGATTCTCACAGCTCCTTCACTGATCTGTCATATCACTAGTTATTGATATTTGAGAAGAAAATGCATTTTAATAAAAAAAATATACACTTTCATGTTGTCTTTTGATCTCAAGAGTTATCAGTAAAAATGCTTGAAATATTGAGAAAAGAACCCAGGACAAAATATTGGAAATGATGTCATTGACCATAACCATCCATTAAGACTAGTCACATGTTGCTACTATCTAGGGTGTTTCATGTATACTTCCATGTGAATGCTTTAAAATTCCTTAGTTTTGTAATAAATTATTTATTTCATTAACATAAAAATTTCTTCTACTAAAAATACATTCTATTCTACAAAAAGCCCTACAATATAAATTGTATAGTAACTCATTGCACACACACAGAAGGGCAGAAACAAGCATTTAAAATAAATTCTTATTTCAATACATCTTTTTCTTTAGAAGAATCAAATTAAAAAGATGCCTTATTACACATCCATGATATTTTGCAGGACTGGTAAAAGAAAAGGAATACTTTTTGATCATTTCAGCACTTGTTAAGAGGGAACATACACATATAGTAAAGCACATTTTGGAAAAAAAAGTAATCTCTTGATGAGCTGCATGGCAGGAGAACAGAGGTTGTTGATATGTTCTCAGACATCCTACTCAGGCAGTCAGGCAGACAGATCTGACTCTGAATGTGAAGTGCTGTTGCATATACTGCCTAGAACTGCTCCTTACACTGTGCAGAATGCTTAACCCCTTTCTTTACATTCTAATAGACTCAAAAAATATCTAAAAACAACCAGTTCTGTAACACTATTTATCAAGCATATGCTAACTGTAAAAATAACTTATATTACTATATAAGAAAAGCTTTATCATGTTACAGATATTTTAACCTGCTGGTTTAGATTACATTTTTCTTTTTTCTGAACTGACTTGGTCTGAAATATCACCCTCCTAGAGCACTATATACCAACATGGTAAGGAATTAAAAGAAATAGACTAATAAAATAAAATCAATAGTTCAGAAACCATATGAAAGTTGTTAATTTAAATAAATCTTATTTATTCCCAATGCAAAACAAGAAAGAAGCCAAGCTGATTCAAATTTCAAGTCATTTCATGTAAATTAACATGTAAATTAGGTGTAACCCTCTGGTTCCTGAAAAACATATCATTGTTTCTTCTCTCTTTGTGTTCTGGTAAATTGTCCTTCTCTCAACCAACAGCATTTTGACTTTTTCTCCAAACTCTATTTCCCATCCCAGTAGGGCTGGGGAGGGTTGCGGGGAGGAATGGGTAGTGAGTGAGTGGCTGTGCAGTGCTCATGTGCCATCTGAGCCTAAACTATGACAGAAGGATGGTACAGACTGGTGTTTTTTCTTCCTCTTTGGCAGACAGACAGCCTGTGCCAGCTGCAGAACTTTCAAATGCATAACTGAAGCCTTCTGCTACAAACATTTTTATACAATGTTGCACAACACTACTTTAAATACAAGACTTTTCAAGAGCTTTTAAACATAGAGAAGACAGTGTCTAAGTGGAGATCATAATCCTTCAATAGCTGTAAAAAAATGGCTGATCAGTTGGAGAGGACACCTTTCAAGTTTTCTCCTTGATAATGCTTATGAGAAATATAGATGAGATCATCTGGATATGGGAAACATATGAATATGTCTTTTCTTTCCTGGTGTGTGGATGGTGTGCCCACTCCGGGATATTCATGATTACATAAAACACAGTCTGGTAGGCTTCCTAGGAAGGATGCATAGCAGCTGAGTTCTGTTACTCTGCCCCAGACTCAAAGGAGATGATAATACTTTTCTCATCATGACAGCAACATTTTCAGGATTCAGATATCAACTTGTGATGTCAGAGACATTATAGTCCAGCACCACTGGCTATAGTCAGATAATGATAACCCATGTCATGACATTATTTCCATGCCACATGGCTATAAAACATGGGTTTGTTGCCTGAGTGCAAAATGGCTTCACAATAACGTATCAGAGACATCAACATGCTCAACATCTTCTTTATTATGGGTGCCAGATGTGTCCTGCCTGGCTTCTGTGAAGATGTGATGAGACTTCTGTTCAGACCAGAACAATAAGGACTCAGTTTTCTCAGGAGTTATGTGCTCAGATGTCCACAAAATCTGCAAGGAGTCAGGACACCTTTAACAGCACTCATCTATGCTTTCATTATAAGATATATTATGAGCATTGAGGAGATGAAATAAGACAAGAGGAATATAGCTGCACATTAATGCCTTCAGTTTTTGTTCCTCTTTTGGCAGAGATTGATGAGCTGTGCCATTTTCTTTCAGTCCTTAGATACACCACACTGGATTTTCTGGGACACAAGAAAACAGGAGATCAAGGACAACTGGTCCCTTGAAAAAGAAGAAAATTACGGTAGGGCATGAAAAGAAAAAAAATAGGACAAGAGGTATTCTGGATAGATGAGCAAAGAGCAAGAGGAACTGGGTGCAATAGCAGGTGTAAAGATGTATGAGTCATGTTTTATATAGCACAAGAGATACTCCATAGTGTAGACTGACAGTCTTATGTTTTCAAAACTTTCTGTTAGCACATACGTGCTAGTACATTCTAGAAGATTGTGACCACTCACTGATCCATTTGTTCCCATCAGAAACACTTCTGATTACATATTACCATCTGGTTTCATTGAAAAGGAATCTGTTCAGCTGCAAAAAGCCCACACTTCATGAACAGCAGCCCAGTAAGTGGGAAAGAAAAGGTATCCACTGAAAAAGGTGCATTCTGGTCTGTAACTGCCAGAAAATTTTCTTATCAGAAAAAAAATTCCATAAAAGTAAATGATACCAAAAAAAAAATAATACCTTCAAAATACAGAGAAATAATTTTGCACATTTGTCACATATGAAATTCATTGAAGTAACTATCAAGTGTAAAATTCATCTTAACTGAGATTTTAAACTCATTTCTTCCCTTAATACCCTTCTACACTATGGCAAAAATTCAATTACAGCAGTTTTCAAACTGTACGCTCTGTAACAGGAATGGAATGCCCATACCTTCAGTGGGTTTCTACACAATTTGGTCATTTCTTAAGCCTTATTGATGTGCAAAGTGCAAGACTGATGTCAGAAACACAGTAAATTACACTATCTATGACTCAGCACGGGCTATGAGATTGTACATAGCATGAAGAGAATTAGAAGTCTAGCATAGTCATTGAAGAGAGGAAAGAATCCTGATTAATGTCAGGAACATTATGTATAATGCTGGCATTTCTATAATGTAGGGGGTTTTTTACCTTTTTTTTTTTTTTTTTTTCCTGCTTGGTCCAGCATTTTAAGAGCAATATTTTGAACTTCCTTGTCTTATTTTTAACACAATAGTATTAAAAAATACATTCTTCCTTATAAAGCACTTTAAAGCCTTTGACTCAACACACGTAGTTCTCGAGTCACTGGAGATCAGACCGTTTTGCCTGGCTACTCATAAGTGTTGTTTAGACATGATCAAAGAGTAATTTCTATCAGAATACAATAGAGGTCACCTTTCATAGCAACTTGTGACCTTTGCAACCTTCCACAAAACTGTTCTTCAGGTTTATGAGAGATATGCGTAAAGCAGAAATGTACCATTTGCACAATGTTCACTCTTAACAAAACAAATGGAAAAGGTCTGACTCATTTAATCAGTAGATATCCTAATGTTTGATCTCTGGAAGTGACCATTGTTAGAGTATGAGGAAAACAGCAGGTGCCTAAGAAAAGAGCAAACATGTAACTGTATTTCCTGGCATAGTCCATCCCTTCTCAGAGATCTGTGGCTCAGGGACATCATGAGCCACATGTAGCACCTCTTTCCTACACAACCCACAACAGATTTCTTTCCTTTATGCTTACTAATTTGCTTCCTCAGTCCCTGCGGTAAGGTTACTACATTTTTAGTGTCTCTGATTTTGTAAAAGTCAGAAAAACAGACAACGGTCATACCATGAAAGGAATAACTATCACCTACAACACTGACAATGAACAGATGTCTTCTAAAAGCACCTAATTTAAATCTTTTTCGAAGAATGTGGTGAGTTTTCTACTTCAATGCTTCTTAAATACAGAGATACTATATATGGCTCAGAATAGCCAAAAGCCCATGTTGATTTTTTTTATGTGCTCTACATAAATAGCCTACAGGTAAAATGCACCTAAAAGCTATTACAAAAGCACTTAATATACAGACTGATGTAAAATACAGTAAATGTTGACACTTTGTAGTGAAAGGTACATCAGCAGTTGCTTATGAAAGATCACCTGTAGTGTCAAGGAATTGTTAAATCAAGATCAGAAGCTAATAGCTGTTCTGACAAACAAATTTTTATACTAAAAGCATGAAACAAGGCTTAATTTGGTCTTGATAAAACTCTCCCTCCCAAAACATTTAGGAGCAGATACATCCATGGGAGAAAAGAAATACACCAGGTTGGCAGCAAAGTATGAAATTCTGTCCTATGTTCCTTTTAGGGAACTCTAAAAAGAATGCAAACCGTGAAAACTGTCTTCTACCTGTAGAAGAAACGTGTATCTGATTTCATCTGAGGCATGGGATACATATAGAAAGACAAGATCCCTGATGAGATGTGTGTCAAAAAAGCTTTTATCATAAATTAGTTGGCTTCAAAAGAATAAGAGAACTTACAGAGTTAAGTCAAGTGTAAATAGATGAAATGCTTTTCTTCCTATTTTTTCATGCCTTTTATAAATATATGAGCTTATCACATATTTTGATATCGTAAGTGCTCTTAAATGCCCATTTTCATAATTTAGCTTGAGTTCAATGGGAATTACAGTCTAATAATAAAGTGTTCCTCTCTTGAAAGTGTGCATATCTGTAATCACAGACTTAAAAGTTAACACAATTCACACATATTCATCAGTGTGAAAAGAATTAAACACTCTATACCCACAGAAGATGCCTAAGGTGATCTGTGAGGAGGTATCAAAGATGTCAGAGAAGAAAAGTTCTCTGACAGGGACAGTTTATAATTGGGATATACTCTATGGTTTACATCATTGTAAAGGGAATAGGGAGGTTGGAAGATGTTATCTTTTAGGTGCCTGAAAAGTAGCAAAATTAATGAAACATGGTTTGAACAAGTGGCTTAACCTTCCAGTATGGATTTTTCATGAGAAAACCTTAGAATAGTTATTTTGTAATAACAAAGTTTAGCCAAAATAAGCAATCCAGAAGGTTAAAGCACATGTTTAAAACCATTTTTTTTATTCTATACAAAAAATCTGTGCAACTGAATCAGTTACGAAACAACTGAATTATATCAGCTGTGGAACTACACAAGAACAGTTTAAATATTTATCAGTTCAGAACAATAAAAATGAAAATGCAATATTTATTGCAACTATTAATTTGTGTGTGAAAGTCACAAGCCTATTTTATATTTATCAATATAAAACTCCAGTGAGGTACAAATTTTAATACTAAAAGTGTTTTATGAAGTTTTCAATATTGATAGATTTATTAAGCACAGGGTGTCCTACATCATTAAAAAAAATCTGAATAGCAGAAATTGACTTAGTACCTGCTTGATATCAGAATTCTAGATATCACAAATATATCCTAGAATCTTAGCAGAAACAAGAGAAGTCCTGTGAACAAGTAAGAATTTAGATGTCAGTTTATAGAACAAATTATCTATAGAAGCATTATCAGGAATACTTGCAGGACATATGGGGCATCAGAAGGAGACACAGTAAGACAGGGTCTCAAAGAATTTTTTTAAATGCTTTATGAATTAATAAATTAGATTTATTAGGAATCTGATACATGTGTGGGATAGGTTCCCTCCATCTGAAAAGAATGAAAAAGCAACACAAATTGCTGTTTAGAATAAAGAATAAAACATATTCCCAAATTTTAGATAAAAATAATAAAACCCCATCTTCATAAAAGTCCCATTTAAATTGGACATATGATATCAATATAAAAAACCATGATCAAATATACTTTTATTTAAACACAATGGTGGAAATCTGATGGAAAAAATATATGATAAAACTGAAAATCTGTTTCTCGGACCATTGACTAATGTGTTCATAATGTTAGATTAGCTATGGTAGTGCATGAGCAATATTTTGTATTAAGAGCTTATACCTAAAGACCACTTCCCAGGTGATTTAGTCAGCCAAAAATACAATAAGCAGCTCCTGACTTAGACCTGTCCTGTGTGCAGGACAGAGTTGAGAATGTTACAGGATCTCAAATCCAGCAGCTTTCCAGCAAAATATATATATATCCATGCTACTGAAATAGCATTGAAATAGCACTCTATCTCTCCTCCCTTCTCTTCTGAAGTTTTTTTAGTGTTTAACCTCAAAAATGGAACAATGTGAACAATGAGAAAGATTCATAAAATTACTTTTAAGGTGTAAAATATTTTCAGCCTAGACTTACATAAAGATATTAGGGTCATTAAATTAGTATCTTGCAGTAAACATATTCCATCTAGAAAAAAAAAATAAAACCAGCAAAATATATATATATATATATATAGCAGCAAGACTTTCTCACTGAGGAAATAATAGAGGACATAAGATGGATTCACCAATTACAAAGTAACCAAAAGGATCCATAAAAATTTGATGTTTTGGTGGGGTTTTTGTCATACATTTCCTGTTGTGAATGCCAAGAGTTTAATATGATTGATACAAACTATTATGCTCTATAATAGCTAGAGATACGAAGCATATGAAAGATGGGGAGGTGATTGCAGACAGCCAACATGCCTTAAGAAAGGGCATATCATGCCTGACTAATCTAGTGGCCTCCTAGGACAGAGTGACTGCGTCAGCTGACAAGGGAAGAGTAAATGATGTTATCTACCTGAAGTTCTTCCTGAAAGGTCTGTATGGTTTCCCACAACATTCATGCCTCTAAACTGGAGAGGTTTTTGTTTGATGGATAGGAAATTGGCTGGATGGCAACATCCAAACAGTTAACAAAACAAAAGGGTACATCCTGGGACCAATACTACTTAATACCTTCATCAATGACATAGATAATGGGATTCAGGGCACCCTCAGGAAGTCTATGGATGACATTAAGACGGGTAGAGTGCAGGTGATACACTTGAAAGAAGGAATGTCAACCAGAGGGACCTTGACAGGACTGAGAAATGGGCCCATGTAAGCCTCAAGTTCAACTAGGCCAAATACAAGACCCTGCACCTGGGTCAGGGCACTCTCCAACATCAGTAGAGACAGAAGGATCAATGGATTGAGAACAGTATATAAAATGCATTTATAAGAAAGATGGAGAGACACCTTTTACCAATGCCTGTAGTGATGGAACAAGGGGCAACAGTTTTAAACTGGAATAGGCCTAGATTGAACATAAGGAAGAAAATTTTTGTGATGAGTGGTTATCAAACCTGATATAGTGGATTATGTCCTGCCCATGGCAGGTGGGTTGAACTAGATGATCTCTGAAGGTTTTTTTTAACCCAAAAATGCAGTATCTGAAAAGTACATAAGTACCATTACATAACTACAATGTTTTATAATTGCAGTATCCAACCATGTTGTAAAGAGGAGACAATGAGACTGTTTTGACCTACTATAGACAATATTTTGATACTATGCAGCTTCTGCCATGTTAAATTCAGTAAAAATGCTGCCTTCAGTGTTGATTTTGGAAAGTTTCTTGAGAATTCAATTACTTTAAGGAATTTTCCCATACCTTTATACATGTGTAGACAGTTTTTCCTATTATATTAATGTCTTTTATTTTAAATATTTATTTTTCCCACTTTTGTAAACATATTGTTTTCCCTGCTCTCCCCCTCCCCTTTTTTTTTTTTTTTT
>JANIJG010015087.1:0-47445 GCA_024611175.1 Megaceryle torquata | reverse complement strand
CACCCCCCCCCCCCCCCCCCCCAAAAAGAAAAAACCCCACAAAACAACCTCCAGCCACCACAACCCCAAACCCTCCAAAAAACCAAACCCTTTCTCCCTGAGGAAAGGAGGCAGTGTGGGTACAACTGTTCAGAATCAGCAATGAGTACTGCTGTTGGCTGTGATGCTCAGCAGCTGTTTGTCTTCAAGGCTTAAAGCCAAAGGTACAGACAGTAGAGCTGCTAGTTTGTTGTGCACCTTGGCTGGGATTCTCTTCAGCATGGCCGTGTCACTGAAGGGTAGTTTTGTTCAGGTTTGTTGGTCTCTACCTATTTCAGCATGTGTTGTTCAAATGACTGCTCCATGTCCTGCAGTAGGAGCCCCCAGCTGGGGTTCTATCTTCAGAAAGGGTTGCCTGTAATGGAGCCATTCCCTCTTGTATTTGGTTGGAGAGTCTAACGGTAGGTGGGAGGACAGTTCACAGTAGGGACACTTGGGTACGAGCAGAACGCTTGTCTGTGAAAACTGGCGTGTCATTTCAAAACTCCTGGGCTTTGTGCGTGGGGTTCATGTGCAGCTGTCTGGGGGAGGGAGGTGAGCTTGCTGTGAGTCCCTGGTGGCTGGCTGGGTGAAGCCTCCCGGTTGCTCCACCGAAGGACTGAAGAGAAAGCGTGCAGGTAGCTGGCTAGGTAGTTAGGGCATAGCTCAGCAGCACCTCTATAGATGCAAGTGGGCAAGAAACTTGTGCTCCAAATTGTTTGGAAGAGCAGCTGCTTGCTGTGGAAAAAGGGGGAAAGCAAAATGCCACGTCCTCTGCGTGGAGGAGGCGGGATGTTAGCTGAAGGTGGAACACCTTGTTACAGTGGTGGTGGTAGTGGGTGATGGGCCTTGCCGCACCCTCTTGGGTTGCGATACGGTGGTGGTGCTGGGAGGTCTGGATCTCAAGTTGGCAGCAATGTTGGAGCTTAGGCAGAAAAACTTCCACTTACCATTCTTAGAGCTTCCACTTTTTGACTGTTAAACCCCTCTATGTCTCTTAAATAGAAAAAATTTTTAAAAATCTGTGCACCTCCTAAGGGTTGAAGACTGTATGAAACAGACACCACCTTTCTCTGTACTGTGACACTCACTGCTTTTAACTGCTGACAGATGTTACACACTTAAGAAAAAGTACTTAGCTATTTTGCTGTGTTTGTCAACTCTTATTTTTGTGACAAAGACTGGCTGAAATGTAGACAAAATGGTGTTTTTTTGTCTGTTGGTTTTTGGTTTTAGCGATTCTGAGTTCAAAACTGCAGGAGCACAGAGGACTAGTAGTTTCTATTACAGAGAGTATAGGCCATGTATAGCACCTGTTAGAGGTCCTCATTTGAAGCATTCCATCCCCAATTACATGCTGCTCTTGGTGGGACAGGGGGTTGACAAGAGGTTTGTGCAGGTGGATTTTCCTGAGTGCTGAATTAAGTATATGTTCAAGATGTAGGATATCTTTAAAACATCCAAAATAAAGTCCAAAGTGAGAGTATATTCCTTCCTCACCTCCCTCAGTAGATATCTTCGCCTCGGTGTAAGATCTACCATTTTTATTTTATTTTATTTTAGTTTTTGTTCTGTTTCATTTTGTTTTTTACAGACAGGCTGGTGGACAGGAGAGCATCTTCAGATAAGAATGTGGAGCCACATTCTGCTCCACAGAAAAATCCTCCTGAAGATCCCTTTGGTTCTGTTCCTTTCATTTCTCACCCAGGCAAGTTACACCTGTAACATCATTACCTCATATATATATATATATATGTGTGTATACACACGCATATATATATCTCTCTGTTGAAGTCTGTACATCCAGGTAAATGACCAAAGAATGATAATGGTGTTGGCTGCCTCATGACAAGAGGCGGGTTGAAGAGATTTCATTTTTTTTCAGTACGTTGATTACCTCAAATTAAAAAGTGCTTCTGCATCCAGTCCCTGGTACTTGTACCGCGTAGAGGCTACGTAGTCTTTGCGGTGCAAATACAGCGGCCCGGTGTGGTGTGAATCGCTTGAGTAGAACCAGAAGTGCTTTTGCTTAGTGCAAATTGCCTGCTAAAACCAATTCCCTGTAGCACAGTCTGCTTCCAGCTCACGCTGCTGCTGCTGCAGTTCAGCTCTCCAGCCCACATAAAACTTAAGCAGCTGCTGCTGCATCTCATGCATGGTTTTGGTGCAAATTGAGTCAAAATAAACAAAATACCTCGTTGTCCATATGGGGGGCGGCGGGGGGGAAGTGTCATTATTGTGTTTCAGTTCAGCTTTGGCTGTTTTCCTTGCGTGGAAGTAAAAATAACTGTATGTGGGCATTGGCTGTTCATGTGGAACTGCGTCATCCCGCCACTGAATCGACAGTTTTAACGTACGCTGGATCAGCACTTTGATGATTGCTTTGGTGCCTGTGGCAAAGCTTACGCGACAGTTACGTGGCAAAAAGAGCTTTCGTTATGTACGGAGCCACTTAGGGGCTTACCTGAGTTGTGTGGAGAGTGCTGGTGTGATGAAAGTGCCTTAATGTATCTTTCAAAAGCTTTTAAAATAAATCACTTGGGGTCAACCTAAGTTATCATCTGAGTTTCCTTCCGCTTTCATCTTGCATTCCTGAAGGTCGTCTGCTAGGGCCGCTTAGCGCTCACGGGAGCTCCTGTGTTGCACGTGGTGAGGAATGACCAGAGTACTGCTCTTGTATTCCGCGAGGCAACGTGGGAAAACACCCCTGCATCCGTGTCTGCTCCTGTTGTTAGAGGCAGGAATTAACTCTTTTTCCAATAGTCTTTTCTCTATTAACTCAAAACTGGAATTTAAGCAAGTGTACATACTGTCTTGATTGGAGGGGAGGGTGTGTTTAACTCTGTGTGAACAGTGGATTACAATTGGCAAAGTAATCTGGTACGGTGTCTTCAGATCCGAAGACACGTCTTTTAAATGTCGGTTTGTTTTCCCCAGGGAATTGTTCTTGCGTGTGTCTTGAAATGAACTGTTGCAAGAAAAAGACAAGGGTGTTGACTTAGACATGTTTTATTTCTAGTTGAGGGCTTTCTAAGACAAACTCCAACAAGTGCCCAGTATTTTGATTTCCTCTCGTACTGTTCTGTAAAATAGGTCCTTTCTGGTTTGTTCCTTGTGATTGCGGAAGGTTTAACCGAGAAGTAAAGCCACGTGCATGCCTGCCTCGCTCAGGGCATCAAAGGGAAGGTGTCTGAATAGAAAGTGAAACTGAGGTTAAACACTTGGAGCACAATTCTGGCGTTTGGGTGAGAGACTGTCTCGATGTAGTTAGAGCAGAGGCATCTCTTCCTCACGGTAACGTGTCTACAGAATGGCAATGGGGCGGGTGATCGCTATGCACCCGGGCTTCTGACTACTGCACTTCAAGGAAATGTTGATGTTATCAATACAATTTATTTGCAATAAATTTATAAAAGAACTTTTTCACTTGAATGCCAAGCGAGAGTTCCTACTGAACGTGTGTGACTGTGTTAACAACCTTTGAGTTGGAACTGTGGTCTTGTTCTGCTTTGTCTCTTTTTTTGGTGTGTGACACAGGTCTACAGAGGTCTCGGGTGTGTAAAAGTTGTTGGACATGGACTGTAGCTGAGTAGAGGCCCCCAGGGCCTCTACTTTTGTTTCAGAGGCTTAAGGGTTCTCTGCTGAAAGCAGCACATGACTAAATGGTTAACTGATTTATATCATCTGATGTGAGACAGCAGCAAGAAGCTGAAGGTCTTGTGCTGTCTTCGGACTTAACAATGTAAAATAAAGTGTGATAGTCCAGCAAAATCCGTGCCATCAGGTATGGTTAGACATGTCCAGGAAGGGGGTGCAAGGAAGATGCAGAGGTTGCTATGTGAGACCTTTGATCATCGCTGGAAAGGACCACAGGGTGCTGCGAGGTGTGAGCCCTTGAGATTTTCCCTGCGGAGCTGAGAGTGTGTTTCAGGCCACCGCTGCTGCTGCGAGGATCGCCGGGAAGGAGAACCTCGAGCTGGATGGACGAAGGGTGCTTATCCGTCAGATCTCCTGTGCTCGTTCTTGGGTGGGAACGAAGAGCCACCAACAACACTTATGTCGCTTGACGTGCTGTACAAACGGGTGTGAAACGAACTGACGTCTCAGTGCGTTCCTCTTATTACAGTTGACATGAAAGCAGAGTAGAAACGGGGTTACTCGCACCTGGTGTATGTCCTGTTAAAGGTGATCTCACAAGTACTGCACGTAAACTTGCTACTCACACTACGTAATGCCTAAGTGTTTGTGGAAAATAGTAATGGCTTAGACCTTGAGACTTGGACTTGGACCTTGAGGAAGAAAATTGGGCTTGAGAAAGATTTCCAGTGTTCAGTCTGATAGATACAACACTACCATTGCACACCTCTTAAGAAAAAGAGAGAAGTACAGCTGAGTAGCCAGTAATGAGGCATTTAGGGCAGGCACTTAACACGTGGAAATCAGACTGTGGGTCTCAAACGCCTGAAACATGGGTGACAGTGGAGAAATTGTCTCCTGTGGTCAGGGTTTTGGAATGGAAGCTGTATGTTAACCAGTTCGTGTTGTAACAGCCTTTGTTAATATTGAGTTGAGTGTTTCAGAAACTTGGAAGCCACATGTTTTCTGCTCCCTTCAAATTTTAAGAGGGAAATGTCATGACTACAGTACAGTTTGCTGTTCAGTTGTACTCGGTGGCCTTTTGCTGTCTCATACTTGTTTACACTAATTCTTTCTGGGATTAAACTGGCTTAGATTGCCATTTGCTTCCTTCAGCTTAATACTGGAATTCAGGCCAGTAATAAAAGATTTGAGTAACTCAGAACAATGCGAAGAAGTGGTGATGTTGGGAAACCTTGACTGGAATTTCTTCCCAAGTGCTGCCCTGAAGCATTGTGGACAATCTCTGTGAGGTGCCTTCTGGCTTGTCTTACCGGAATAAGGCTGCAGTTCAGGTCGTCCATTTAACTGTTCTGCTGAATGCTTGTAAAGCTCAGCTTCTGTGCTTCATGCTGTTTCTTGATCAAGTCGTTGTTTGTTGTTTTGGTTTGGTTTGGTTTTTTTTCTAACATACACAGGTAACCCCTTCCCAGCCGCTGCATGTGCGGAGACTGGGGATACAAGCAATTTTAATTCTGTAGCAGCTTCCTGCTCTTGAAGACTCAGCGGTGCCTTAAAATTACCATTATAGGTTTCTGTCCCGGAATAAGAGCAGTTTTGTGGAGTGGTGTGTAAGTGGCTCGTCCCAGCATGTGGATCTGGCTGAAAACCAGCCAGCTGCGAGCTGCAGAGCAGTGCTGTGGAAACCAGCTGGAGGCTTGGACACAATGCACCCCAGAAGGACTCAGCTGCAGGAGCTGCTGATCAGCATTCACCCTGTTACAGCAGCAAAGCGTCGTCTTCTTGAGGCATGAAGAAATGCGGGCGATGACTATTCGGTTGGTTACTGTTTGGTACGCTGCTTCTAGCAGTGTTTCACACCACTGCAAGTCTCTGTACCTCGGCTTTGGAGCCCCTGGACTACTGTGGAGCATGGAGCTTTAAGGGAAACACCATTCACTATGATTAGGAAGAAATTACAAACATGAGAACAGGAGAAACAAAAAGACTTGACCCAGCTTGCTCTACGACACTGAAACAGCTCGTGCCCTCAGTTCGTGGTTCTTCGGCAGGTGGTCTTCAATTATATGTTAAAAGATGCCCAGACCTGCAACTTGCTGTGGCTTTTGTACACTGTTCGAGATCTAGGTAACTCGACAATTAAAATCAGTTCAAATTGGTATTTGTACTCAAAATGCTGCTTGTGTTACTTCATAACCTGTCCTTGGCTCTGGTTTCAGGTACTGCTGAATGCAGGCTCAGGATCTTTCCCTGTACCAGGATACACTTTAGACTTGAGCTTTTCTAGGTAACGCTTCCAAAGTGACTTGAGCTTATTGACACAGGGCAAGAATAAGCGATAGGTGTGGGCTGTGCCCGTAGTGTGCTTTCTATCTCTAAAATTATGATTATTTTTTTTAATTTTGCAACAATCACAGTCACCTTCCACCTTTCACTTTTTTTTGGATAACAATTTGACCTATAGACTAATTATCTGAAATAAGATTGAGACAATAGATGCCAGTCAGAAGTGTGTTGTTCTTCCCCTTTTGTTGTTCTTGAAAATAAAGGTGGTAAGCAATGTAAATCCCCCTTACAATAATCAGCAGCTGCTGCTCTGGCTGTTGTCAAAGACCTAGTGCAGATTTAGTTGCAGCGCGCCGGTAATCCTTGGGCCTGACATGTGGCAAATTGTTCTGCAGTGATGGTGGCAGTATGTTACCAATTCAAGGAAAGCTTAAAGCCCTCGTGCCCCCTCTTTCACCACCCCCGCAATACCCTGAAATACCGAGCCAGCAGAAGGCATGTAATTACTGCAGTTGTTAGAGGGAATTCATCCTCTTATAATCGGATGTCTCGAAAAAGAACATCGGAACGGAAAATTTCCTTGAAGATTGGGATCTTCTTATACGATTAAAGATGTTCCACCTGGCTTGCATTTGAGAAAAGGACAATTGTCTCCTACAAGATGCAAACCTGATTAGAAGTGTAGTAATCTGAACAGTACATTGCAAACAGATGTTACTCAATATTTTGCAGCTTTATTTATTTATTTATTTTTATTTATAACTACATCTCTGAACAGTCTCTGCAGCAGTTCAGGTTGAGAAGATTGCATGAAATCAACATGACAGAACGGTTCATTTTGGAAATCTGTTTGGCCGGAGCATTAAATTGTCATTACCCAGAGAATTTTCCCTTTTAGGGCATTAAGTTTCTATTTGTAGTGCTCTTTGTACTTACTTAGTTCACTAACTTCTTTAGGAGTGAGAGAGGGAGAACTATGGTGTAAAAAACCAAAGCCGAATATTCCTGTTAAGGGTTTAAAAGCTCCAGCTCTGTGGAGGATTTTGTTATTTCTTGGGGTTGGTTTTGAGACCAGGCTGCTGCAGTTTTCTCCCTGTTACTGGGACTAAACCAAAGCCACTGAGATAAGGAGGTGCATGCAGAGACAGTTTCTTCCGTGAAGGTTGGATCTGAGAGATGATGTTTCAAGTGTTTGAGTACCTCAGACTAGTATCTGATGGGAGCAGATGGCTCTCTGTGTTAACAGCACCTCAGCACAAACTGCAGAATAAAACAAGATACTTGCTCCTTGCTCTTCCCTGGAAAGTACCAGTGTGGGAGCAGTGACGTCGCTGCTCCTCAAACGCTTGAGAAATACAGATGCTTTCTTCAAGAGGCTGTCAGGGCAGCAGTTGGCACTCCCAGCATCATCGGACGTGTGCCACTTGCTTTCCTGCTGACGTTGTGCGGGTCATGTGGGCTGGCTCTGAAATTTGAATAATACTGGGCTGTTACTGTTGCTTGTGAGCCGATTGCTGCACCGGTTGTCGTATTTTCAATAATTCTGAGTCTGTACAAAATACAGGAACATCAATTTCCCGCTGCAATACAGAAGTAGTGCTGGTAACAGGCACGGATGTGGTGGGTAAGGGGCAGTGTCATGACTGACAAGCTAGAAATTCAGAAACCATTTATAGTGAAGCGAGGGGTTTGGAGCTGAGGAGCTAATTGGCAGTTAATTGCCTGGCGCTGTGATGATGTTACGGCTGGAAAAATAAATATGCTTGCTCAGTCTTTGAGTGGCCTCAGCATGGAGATATTCCAGGCAGTGTTTGTTTTCTTGGGTGCAGGGATCGATGTTTACAAACACACAGGCTCAAGCTTCCTTTTCTTGTGCCCTGTCTCTGCCTCTGTCATTGAGTAGTGTGCTCAGCACTTCCCCAAGGAGCGGTTCAGAGCTCCACGGCTGTGCACGAAGCACGTAGTGAGCAGGCGGGATCTGCGGCCACCACCGGACACGCACCTCCAGCAAGGGCGGCTGCTCTGTCAGCTCTTCCTGCCTTCAGCCCAGTTCCTCTGGAGACTGTTGTCTGGATGCTGGTGGTTGTCTGGATGCTGGTGGTTGTCTGGATGCTGGTGGTTGTCTGGATGCTGGTGGTTGTCTGGATGCTGGTTGGTGGTTGTCTGGATGACCGATTCCCAAAGATATTTGCTGCCTGTTGTCAGCAAGAGTTAAGCGAGAGGCGGGTGTGTTAGAGGTGTTGCAACGGCTGGCGGGCCAGTGCTGATACGCCGGGTAGGGTTGGGGAAAGGGCTTTGCGCGCCGCGTCTGTCCAGGGCGCTGTTCTGAAAGCTGAACGTCACGCCGCTTAAATCACGCGTTCATCTAGTCCTTTGCAGGTTGTTTTCTGGCGTGTTTGACTGTGGCAGCAATTAACAAATAATATTTAAACCTTTGGGGAAGTCAGGTGGCTTAGATGCCCTGTGGTTCTGTTTTTGTCTTTACAAAAATTTCTAAGCTGATTTCTGCATGTGGAAATGATGTACAAAGGTACAATTCACACTTGGGAGTGTGAATTCGTGGATACTAACATGCATAAAAGGTTTGGGTTTTAAGTGGTGATAACATCTAACCCAGAAATATTTCCTTTTTGCTCTTGTAAATGTTTTAATTGTGTTTATACGAACATCAGTGTTCCAGCAAGTATTGGAAACAGCAGGATTTGGAAGACAGGAGGTTATACAGTGCAATGCGAAGGCTGTACCTTTGGGAAATCTAAAGCAAGCAGCCAAATAATCCAGATTCTAATTTAGTGAGTAAAAACAAATATGTAATATTTAAAATTAAAGTAGATAAGACGCAATCTGACACCAGAAGCAAAGAAGAAACGGCTCAAAGCCCTAATCACCTGATGGTTTTAGTCATTCTGGTCATCTTGTTTTTAAATCCATACATGAAGTTCATTGCTGCAGTGTTTTTATTGTTATTTTAAGTGTATTTGCGAGAAAGCGAAATGGCTAGTGGGTGAACAGATCGGCTATTAATCCCTTTTACAAAAGGAAGAAGCTACTCCTGTAAAACTTAACATTCTGGTCGAAATTGGAGCATAGAAAGAAAAACTCTGACTTGGCCTGGAAGTTGCATGATGATTTCTTTCTGGAAGAAGAAACTACCTGAGAAATTATTTTGTACATGGTAAGATTGAGAGGGTCAGGAGCTGGATTCTGGCTGTAGATAGTTTTCCAGAGCAGGAACTGGTGCACACATCCATCCCCAGCCTTTTCAACCCTGTGAACACATTGAGCGGATGGAATTCCAGCAACTGCTTAATGAAGGCATAAACAGAAGGGGTTGATTTTGGTTGGGTGGAAGGGTCGGCAGCGTGCGCTGTGCTGTGAATAGAGCTGCTTCATGTCTGCTTTTATGGGGACTAAGCCCTGAGCCCGGGTTTGTCAGCAGAGGTGTGAGAACTTTGTCCCCAGCCTGCAGCCAGGGTAAGGCAGCCCCACCTCCGCCTGCTGCACACGGATTTTCAGTAGTTGCTCTGTGTCTGCCAAGAGGTGAGTTAGGGTTGTCGGTAGCGTTACAAGTTGAGTTATACGCTGTGAAAGTGGCGTGGCTGCCGGCCGGTCTGTGTTCTGGGGAAAAGGACATCTCAAGAGCCCATGCTTTCCACAGTTGAGACCTAGTGTTTCATTTTTCCTCCTACTTTTTCTCTTCAGATAGAAATCTGACAGTTGGTTACACTCCTGAAGACATCGGTAGCGGGGCTCCAGCATATGGAGAACCTTGTCTGCTGGTTTGTGCCATCCCGTTTGTTTACTGAGGTGAAATTTTTACTGCTCTCAGCGTTTCTAGGCCAAACGCCTCATGAAAGAATCATCAGTGACTTGTTCTCTTGGCTCTCTAGTGGTCAGATAGTAAAAAGTGAGGATGAAGGTGTTGGAGTAAAAGGAACAGGTAAATTTCCTTCCTGTAGAAAATGGATCTGTCAGATCCTTGTTAGTAACAAACAAGAAAAAGCTTCTCAGACCTCGGCAAAAGCCAAGCTGATTTTGCCTGAATGCAGCACTAGAAGGGGCTGAATGTGGAGCTTAGAGAAAAAGGCAATCTCTAAGCACAGCTTTGACCTGCCAAGGCAATTATGGCTTTAAAAAATAAAGCTTAGTTCTTCTTTTGAAGAATTAAAAATGGAGTAAGAGCTCTCCCACCTTCTTGTCAGGGTGCATGCTTTGTGGCGGTAGCTGCGGGAGGGCCTTGATGGAGAGAGGCTGTTCCTGCTCACAGCGAGGGGGAGCACTGGGGGGACCTATCCAAATGCCCACGTGGCACTGACCATCAAGCTTCATTCTCAGTTGCGAGTGCAAGCTGAGTTCTTGCTCCTGGCCTGGGGGCAGGGAGTGGGGTTCTTCAAACGGTACGTTGGCAAAGGTCTTTGTCCTTGTGTGTCTGTTTCTGTATAGTTAGGGGAGCTGATTCCCTTGCCATCTCCCCATAGGGGCTGGGTTTTTGCCCATTTTCCTTTGCGTGCCTCAAAACACACTGGTGATGCAAAAACCCCCAAAGCCCTCGTCTCAGTGGTGGCTGTCGGCCGGCTCCAAGTCCCATTTCTTCAGCTTGTGTAAGGAGCCGGTGCCCTTGAGGGCAGGACAGAGAGATCGTGCCCTCAGGTAATCTTCCCTGCAGCTTGGACAGGAACAGCTTCCCTCTTGCCCGGCCTCTGGTTTTCATAGACCTTAAAGAAACCCAGTTCTGCTGGAGATGTTGTGCAGGACTGTCTCATGCTGTGAAAGCTTGGGAGAGGGAAGACTGGGGAGTAACGGGGGGTGATGCACTTGTTTCCCTTTTGAAATGACACTGAAGATGCAGTATTGCCACCTGTGTCTGACTGTGTGGTAAAAACCTTAGTGCAGTGGGTCAGTCTCGGAGAACTGCTTCAAAAGGTACCTGAAGTGTTTGCCAAGAAGGCACCTTTGCTTTCTGCTGTCCAGGAGCTGCGCAGCAGACGGGCTGGTAGCTCAGCAGAGCCGAGACCTTGGTACCAGAGAGCTGAAGTCAGCTATCTGAAATTGCTAACTCCTTCTCTTTTGCCTGTGCTGTTTTTATGAGTAGAGGAACGTTTGTCAGAGCAGAAGCACTTTAACAAAGGGATGATCTACCTTTTTTTTTTTTTAGTAAAAATTACTAAATTCTTTCCAGCACTCTGACTTCAGTTTCATCAAAGAGGAGCAGCTGTGTAATGAGTGTGTTGGAAAAGCTGGATCTGGAGATCACCTGTAGCCGTTGGTCCCTCCTCTGTGCCCCAAACCACTGGCACTGTAATTCCAGAGCTCTTTCGCCTGAGGCATAAAGCTGGAAGGTCTGAGTAGTGATCAATTCAGTATTGTTTGAAATATTAGATCTGATTTTAGCTCATTTCCCTCACCAAGTATGGACTATGTGGTTGCATCAATTGTCAGGGGGTGTGTGGGACAAGTATTGATGTGACTAGTGTATTTCAAGTTTTGTTTTGTGTTTTTTCTCTGGACCTGCAGGTTCCCCTGGAAAACAAGCGGATAACTCATCCGGCAGTCAAGGAAATAACTTGGGGACCTCAACCAAGGCTGTAAAACTGAGCCATGCTTTTAGGGACCCCCGGCCAGGGAGGAAGACTGCGGAGGGACAAGTGACGAAAGGTGGCGATGAGTCGGAGAGTGATTTTGAATCTGACCCTCCTTCTCCCAAGAGCAGTGAGGAAGAAGAAGAACAGGAAGATGAAGAAGTCTTGCAGGGAGAGAATGGAGACTTCAATGATGACAATGATACAGAACCAGAGAATTTAGGCCACCGACCTCTCCTCATGGACTCTGAGGAAGAGGTGGAGGAAGAGGAGGAAGAGAAGCAAAGTTCCGACTCTGATTCAGATCGTACCAAGCAGAAACCTGTGGAAGGGCTTCTGAGCAGTCGGTTCAGAGATGGTGTGGGCAGCGGTGAGATCAAAGAACCCAGTTCAATGTGCGCGCCCTTGTCTGAGGTGCCAAGTACTGTAACCACGGTGAACCATGGCCAAGAATTTGACGTGTTCGGGGCAGTGCCCTTTTTTACGCTGCAGCCTCACGCAGGGGACAAGATGGACAAAGACGTTTCTTCTCAAACGGCTTTTCCCAGCCTGAACCAAGAGCAGGATGACTTTGATGTTTTCACAAAAGCCCCCTTCAGCAGAAAGGTGTCTCGGCAAGACAGCCAGCTGGTGGGAACCGAGCCTCTGCTCTCCCCCACCTCTCCACGGAGTGTTGATATTTTTGGCTGCACCCCGTTTCAGCCTTCCCTTCTTCCTAAGACCGGCAGCAGCAGAGAGGACCTGTTTGGGCTGGTTCCATTCGAAGAGATCACAGGGAGTCAGCAGCAGCAGAAGGTGAAGCAGCAGCGTAACCTGCAGAAACTTTCTTCACGCCAAAGGCGCATGAAACAGGAGGTCTCGAAGAGCAACGGGAAGCGTCACCACGGCACCCCGACCACCACGAAGAAGGCACCGAAACCAAGCTACCGCACCCCGGAGAGAGCCCGCAGGCACAAGAAGGCAGGGCGCAGGGACTCGCAGAGCAGCAATGAGTTCCTGACTATCTCAGACTCCAAAGAGAACATAAGCGTGGCGTTGACTGACAGCAAAGATCGAACCAACCCTCTGCAGACGGACGAGGGTCTGCTGGATCCTTTCGGAGCCAAACCCTTCCACCCGCCAGACTTGATGCGGCATCCCCAGCATCAAGGGTTCGGTGAAAACCGTGGGGATCACGGGGCGGTGGTGGTGGCAGGTAGACCTAGGCAGAGCTCCTTGCACGGAGCCCTTCACGGTGGCGATGGGCTGAAAACCGATGACTTTGGTGCAGTACCCTTCACAGAACTGGTGGTGCAGAGCACGCAGAGCCAGCAGCAGCAGGCACTGGAGTTAGATCCCTTTGGAGCAGCTCCCTTTCCTTCCAAACAGTAAATGCTTCCAAGGGGCTCCCCACATCCACCTCTCCGAGTTACTTAATAGAGGTTTTCATTAGTGGAGTAATTTATCTGCTTGGATGGACAGGGACCTGGGTTGTACAGTTGGGTCAAGTTCAAGGTGTGGCCAGCTTGCACCATGAAATGTAGAACGATGGCAAATCTGTACTGGGCTCTTGGAGGAAAAAAAAAGAAAAAGCAAACCAGGAGCATCCGTTTGTTAGGGCAGGTGGCTCCCAGAGTGAAAGGAGAACTCCGCTACGACTCGTGGTCTGCCCCTGGAGCATGTTGTCATTCTCCCCTTCTGCGTTGCTGTGCTGAGGTGGAGGGAGGGGGATGGGTGGAGGTCACATGAAAGACGTTTTCCGTATGTCCAGGCGGGCTAAAGGAACTGTGGTGGTTCTTCATGTCTCAGTCGCAGTAGACACGAGAACCAAAATGTACTAATATCTGGATTGATCTGCTGGAAACAGTCGAGTCTTTGCTTCCTAGGTGGAAACTACCTTTATTAATCATCAGATTAAAGCAGCCAAGTCCTCCAAGGGCTGTGGCCCAGAATTCCAGAGCATGGCTATGGCTCGGGACCTGGTAGACATCTATGCAGCTGCAGAGACAAAAGGCAGATTATTTTTTTGCGTGCCTAAATGTTAATTTTTTTTTTTTTTTTACAGTAAGTGCCATTAATGTAAAGTAGCAAACTGGAATTATAGAGTTAAAAGTGAAGCTGCAGAGAATATAATGGCTTGGAGACAAAAAGCCTCTGTGTAGGGGAGTAAACCAGCAGGGACGCGCCAGCGTTCACAGCACTTGGGCGACTACTCATATGTGGGGAAGAGAGGCTGGTTTACGCCAGGAAATCCTTGGGCACGTATGGAGTATTTCAGGCAACTGGAACAGTTGACCGTGAGATGCAACCATGAGATTCGTTTGACTACAAATTGAGATTTGTGTCTGAAAATACCTTTTCTTTCCCCCTTGGATTTTTATTGCAAAGAAAATGTGTATTCTTTCAAAGCTGTTGTTTTTTTAAAACAATAATAATTTTATGAAACAACTGTAACCTAATGTTAAGTTCTGATGAATCTGTTATTGTACCGAAGTGTATTTTATAAGAAAGTCTCGTTAAATGCACTGAGCTTTGAAGAAACGTCTCTGAACCCGGCTTTGTGTCAGAACAGCAGCGGTAAGCAGCTGGTAGCTCAAGACACCGATCGCTCCTCTACCTGTCAGCTGCTTTTCACACGGCAGAGCCTTACGGGCAGGACCCCCACCCCGTCCTGCTGCGCAGTGCCCCGGAGACCTGTGAGCTCAGGAGCGTGCGGTGCCGGTAGGTGCTGGGAAGGTGCTGGGAACAGACTGGTCAAGGACAAGATTTCCTTGCCACGCTGCAGAAGTACGTGGTGAGTGTAGGTGGGATGGCTTCTCTGCTGCCTGGCACACCATGCCAGGCCATGTGCACTGTGTGCAGAGCCAGTGCTGCTTGGGGCAGTTCCATTTGTTGCTCATTTTTCCATGGTGGTCCTAAAGGGAAAGTGGAAGGAGGTAGTTCCTCTGCTTTATATCCTGCTCTGCTGAATGCTGATGAGTAGATATTGGGTGTTAACATAGGGAGGATGTGTTTGTGGTTGTGAGTCCCCTCTTTTCACGGGTCGGGAGGCGAAGTCTTTTGGTTTGTGCATTCCCCCCCCCCCCCAAGTCTCCTGATGGTCATACAGTCGTCCTGAGATCCATGAGGGTGAGAGGTGGATCTCTCCAAATATTTGTCAAAACCAGCACATTAAAAGCAAGTGACCTGACTCCTTTGGGAATGGGTGTGATAAAATGCTCCCTTGGGTACAGGTGAGATTGCCCCCCCCTGGAATCTGCAAGTAGCTCATACATCGCTGTCCACTGTCCTCACCTTTCTGTCCCTTGTTTCCCTTTTCCTCACAGGGAGCAGGTGAAATACTCGTGCTGTGCTTGGTTCAGTAGGGCCTTTCCAGGATGAGAAATTAAGTTCTTAGGAGGTTATGTGTAGGAATGTTTCACTTCTGTTTGCACAGGCGTTTCCTAGGCTTTATTACTGCTCTTCTCACCTGGGGTTGTGTGCCAAAGGCTGCAAGGAGCGCACGCCACGTTTTGTAGCATTTTCTGATACTCAGGTTTAACTGTCTTTGGTTTTGTGTTTTTGTTTTTTCTCTGCATGTGCTTTCAAACCTGCCTTCCCGCAGCTTCCTTCCACCCTGTTAGTTGGGGTTGGGTTGGTTTCTGGCAGGGGGTCTGTGAGAGGCTGGAGTTGCCCACAGCGACTGAGAGGCGAGAGAAAAGCGAACTGGGAGCCCCGGTTACCGCAGAGCTGGTGTGATGCCTCTGGCGGCACCCGAGTTACCCGAGATGTGCTCTCCACTGGCCTTAATAAACCCGGTTCTTTGTATTCCAGCTCAGACACAGGTTTTTGCTTAAATGTACCTTTCTAAGTTTCTAGAGTTAAAATTATTTTATGCTTTCTTGTGACTGAGGAGAGATAAGTATGATTAGAGAGATCAGTATGCCTCACGCAGCTGACTTTGTGTGGTATGTAGTGTTTATGTACAACTCCACCCAAGCTGGGGTTTAGTATCGACTAAGGTCCACTATTCAACAGAGACGAAACGCGGTACTGCCGGGGAGCGCTGCGACAGCCTCTTGCCTTGATTTGGCATGTGTGCTTGCCAGGGAGCCTACCCTGGCTTTACCCCGAATACGGGAAAGACCTCGCTGCGCTCGGCGTGTTCCAGCCTGTCTGGCAGGGCACTGATGACAAGGTAAGGAGCTTCCACGCAAAATCATCACTGGGTTTTTACAGCTTTTCTTCCAGTATGTTGAATGACTGAACCACTAGAATCAGCTACTTGAGAGAGGGAGTCTGTCACAGTACTAAGAGGCCCTCAAGGGTTGCGGTCATTGAAAGTGAAATGAGCTAGGTGTGTTTCTGTGGAGGCTCTGGAACGGCCCCGAGCTGGGCACCCAGCTTTGGCCAACCCGCCTAACGTGGGACCCCTGAACACCAGCCGTGGAGGGAATAACTTCTAATCATTCTGGGTGTCCCAGTTAGTAAAACCAAGTACTGTGAAAATAAATTGAAATATTTACTACTGTGAGAATTAAGAGTTTATCTGGAGGGTTTTTTTATATTATAAAGTGTATTTTTATATACGGAAAGTATATATAAAACATACACGTGCTCGCACACATCACGTATCTCCCGGAGTCGCTGTGTCTTTAGTAACGCAGCAGCCACCATCGCTTCCGTGGGGCTTGAGGCAGTAAATACGAGCGAAAGCTGCGAAAGGCAACAAAAGGTGCCAAGGGCGGCTGCTGCGTTACTCTGCTGTAGTGCTTATTTCAAAAGGAAAACCAAGGAAGTTGTGTGTTTAGCTCAGTTCGTGACTAAGGCGTCACCTAATATTTAAGAGGGTAAGAACTCTTTTAAAATTGCTGGCATTCAGCTTTTAAGTGCACTTTCCTGAACTACGCTTCCACTTCTTCTTAGAGTTCAAGTTTCTAAAGCTTTTTTTGTGTACCACTAAACAGAGAACTTTTAACTTTTTTGTGAAACTGATGTACATCATCAAATCCTTGCAGTTGTTAAATAAACGAACGTGATAACAGCGACTGTGCAGATCTTCTTAAACAGTGTTGATGTTTAGGCTTTAACTTACAGTAAGCAAGGCTGCATCTGCCCGTGGCTGTTTGTGGCTGCGGGCTCCAGCCACTCTTTTAAAATTGCTCTAAAATACGTGTCTTTGCTGCCCAATTATCTTCCTTTGTCCAGCTTGTTAAAAGCCTGTTGACAGTGTACTATTTGTAATTCCTTAGGTTCAGTACCGCTCTTTAAAGCCTTCCTGCAGAACGGCAGGTCACAAAGCTGAGCTCCTCAGCAGGTTGACGTAGGGCTGCGCTGCCAAAACCGCCCGTAGAACACCAACACCTGTGAGCAGCACGTGCTACGTGCGGCGCTGGCGCGGTGCGGTTCCAGCCCCTGAGTCACTGTGGGAGATGCCCCAATGATGCTACTCCAGGTAAATTTCCAAGGAACTGAAATTTATTTACAGGTTTGGTATGTACACAAAAGACCATCATGCAGCTGGATAAATTTTGTCAGTAATAAAAATGTACAGCTTTGCAGTTTCCTTATCCAGTGAAAACTGCTAGTGAAGAGTTTACATTAAAAAAATACATTAGCAAACTCTAAATTCAGGATGATTTAGAGACACAAACACATTCTTCAGATACTATTGTTCACATAACACTGGAAACAGGCTTTTGTACTTGCAGGTTCCTTGGCAGGTGTCAGTAGTAGGCATTAGTGCACTTGGAACTTGCTTGGCGGGCAAGTTTAAAAAAAAAAAAAAAAAATCAGTGTTTACACTGAAATGCTCAAAGGTCTGGGACTTGAATCCTAAACGCAGAGTCAGTTCTTGGCACTACTTGATCCTGGAGTTAAAAAAAAAAAAAACAAACCCAAACCCACAACAAAAAAAATAATGCACTGAACTTAACAGGCAGTTGGTGTTACAGACCAGCAGAGAAGTCACTATCCTGCCTCCTCGGCCCTTGATGAGGGTTCAGGTTCCTGACGGTGAGTCTCTGCACGGACACTCGGCATGTCCTTGGCACACTCCTGGTGGGAAAGGCTGGGGGAGCTGGGCTTGTCTGCCAGCAGCCTGCCCGCCCCGAGGGGGGCACCACAGGGACGCCAGCCTCGCCCCCGCTGAGTGAGCCCCATCCCGCCATGGGAGAGGGAGAGGCAGAGCATTTGTTCATTAAGGGCTTCTTGTGTGCGACGCAGCTTTGAGCGTGGCTGCCCAGGGTTTTCCTGCCCACTGCAGGGTGGCGCCAGCTCTTCCTCGCCCTCCGCCTAAGACATCTGGCTTGAACTCTCCCAAGGCCCCTGCCAGCGGGTGCTAAGCTGGCTGTTGTTGGACTTCCGCAACACCGGAGAGAAGCGGCCAGGCCACCGACGAAGGGCTGCAGGTAACAAGGGGAGGTGTAGGGAGGTCAGCTGGAACAGAACAGAATGTTTCTGCCTGTAGCCAAAGCAGAAACTGTTGGGTATCTCCCACTTTTCTAATGCCATGTTGGTGGGGTTGCGTCCTTCCGCAGCTCTGGTCCCAGAGGTGAACCCCCTGGGATTAACTGCTAACAGCACCTCGAGGCGAGCCAAGGAATCTCCAAATGGCTAATGCTGAGCAACACTGGATCACAGGGAGCGGCAGCAGCGGCATTTGCTACCCCTGCTTGACTGAACTGTAAACAAACACGGCTGCTGTATAGAAGCCACTTTGAAAATGCCGATTCTAACCCAAAAATCCAAGTAATTCAAATCCTTTTTGAAAAACTGGCACCCACTGAGCTTGATCATGCTGAGCTACAGCGACCTCATACCCCACGTGCTCCATGTCTCCCTAGGGCTGAGTTATAAGACAGATTCTAAACCCCAGTGCATCCTTTTCACCGGGACAAGCTTGTGGCGGTCGCTCATTTCGGTAGCGGAGTTTGCAAGGGCAGCGCCACGCATCACAAGCTCAGCGGCCAACATTCACCAACGGGACTCCCCAGCGGCTCCACTGCTCAGGGTGTGTTACTTCATCCTCTTAAACCAAGGTCGCTTAAGAAAATTCTTAGCAACTCTCCTGAAGGGAAGACAGTACCCAAGATGAACACCCAGGGCTACTCCTGAAGTATTTTAGAATACTAATTCCAAATTACTGAGGGGATCAAGAGACACTTCTTGAAGTCCTGGCACCTACGCACATTGGGGGAGGCAATTTTGAGACCCGAAGTGAAGATGCAGCATTGCTGGGTGACATGTGGTCTTGTCTTCCAGAATAAGGTAAAAAGCTTGTCCAGAAAGCTTACAGGAGCCCACTGGATTCAATTTCAGAGGTCACCGTGGCAATGTGGAAGCCAGGCTCTGAGGAATGCACTGCACCGCTGGGGTTAGATCCCAGACTAGGCCCCACAGTCACCGTGGTTTTACACGCGTGTGGTCAGAAGCAGGTTTTTAATGATGCACTTGAAAAAAAAAACCTGAAAACCCAGTCTATAGGCCTGTTAGCTCAGCAAGGGCAATTACTTTTGTTGTTTGTGTTTAAAAAAAAAAAAAAAAAAAAAATACTGGTGCGATCCACACGCTGAGTTTTAGAGCCCACCATTCCACTGTCCCACTCCAGGGTGACCTGGTTTGTACTTGATGGCAGAACAGGCCCTGTCTGTCAGATCCCTGCAGTGCTGATGGCTTCTTCCCAGCAAGCAGGTAACAGTCCTGAAGTCAGAAAAGGAAAAGCCGCAGCGCTGAACTTCAGAGCTCAGCTCTCTGCTTAAGGTCCAGACCCTCAAAGCCAGCAACGTCATCGCCGTGCCTCTGAAATACAGTGGGGACACAAGTTCAGTCACTTAATATGCACATGAAATGATCAGCTCCACCCTGATTTGCCCAAAATGTAGATCCCTGCTGACGAGGCTGAAAACCTGACACGAGCCTGGGGAAAAGGCTACTTACTTAGGCACCAATACCAACAACAGCTTGAGGTTATTAAAATTGCACAACAGAGCTGAAAGGGACCTGGCCGACCTGCTGTAAACCCCCGCTGAAGGGCACTGCAGCCTCTGGAGCCTGACGCAACACAGTAGCAGAGATCACTACTCTTTTATTTATGGTGAGTATTACACCAGTCAGCTTTTTCTTTGGGGAATCTCACTAAGAAGGTTGACTGAAACTTGTAACAAGTTAAAACCAGGGCTGCTTAACCCTGTACTTGTGAGAACATCCAATTCCCACAGGTAGGAAGAGTGCTGTACCTTCTCTCACAAGTCCGGGCTGTACTCGGGACAGGGCTTGCTGTGTCGATACTGCATGATGTACACCGTGGACTGATGCCACCAGTACAGCATCACCACTGCCAGGATATGCCAGACTTGGTGACTCGAACCGAGGTAGTTCAACTGTCCTGAGGGGAAGAGAGCGGGCCAGCAGTGAAGATGTTATATTTGGCAGTAACTCACGCAATGCAGTTAGCACTCGGTCTCCTCCAAAGCTCAACTATACGCTCCAGCAGCAGGGAGGCAGTGAAAGTTCTTTAACGAACTCCATCAGAAGTTGTCTGCTGCCTTTTGATGTGAATACGCGCAACGTTTCCCTCTCTATGAGGATACCTCACTCAGGACACGGTCAGCCTCTTCCCTCACAGGAAGTTCAGGACTCACAGCAAGGACCGTGACGGTGCAGGGAGCTTAACTGCAGAAAAAACACCCAGAAGAGAATTTCCTACCTGGGAAGTATCTTTCTGGAACTTTGGAAATATAGAAGAGAAAAGCTACAGCAGCGATGAAGTACATGACAACTACGCGCGGGGCAAACTCCTGCAAAAGAAAAGGAAGATCTATTCTGATGGAAGGGAAAAATGGGGGGGGAGTCTCTAAAAAATGGAAAAGGCAGGAGAAAACCGAATCGTCCTCCACTGCCCCTGTTAGCTACAGACAAAAGCCAACGGGGAAGCAAATGCCAGAGTTTACGAGAATCTGAATGGGAAGAAACTTGTTTTACCACAACTCCTCTGCTTCATTCCACAAGCCCCTTAGTGTTTCTGCGCAGCCTGTGGCTAACAGGAGATTTGTCAGTGAAAGGACATTTTCCAATCCACTGATCTTAAGCAGAACAGCTGGGGTGAGACCCAAAATCTTATTGACAACTTGGGATTGCAGCTGCTGGAACCCAAGGCCACAGGAGCACTACACTCTGGATGGGAAATCATCAAGCAGCCCGCTCACAAGTTGCTTTTTATTTTCCTTAACAGAAAGGTTTGTTACCAGAAGTGGAGCACTTTTCTGTAGTAAGGAAACAAAATGTGCACCCAGCCTCCCAGGAGAGGAGTGTCTCACTTCTGGAGACACTGTCTCTTGGGCCAGGAGAAACTAAGTGGGGGAAGAGCCAGGAGGACAGGTGCTCTTTATCTGATTTTCATAAGGCCAGGGTTAAGTGCCCTGGTGACTACATCTATTTATCAGTGTTCCTCTTCTGCAGCAGCTCTGGGCTAAGCTATGACCCCCAGTGACAACCCTCCAGCAGGGCCAGGCTATGAATGTGCAGTTACTGCCCACTATGAAAGGGAAACGTGTTCTTCAGCGCAACGCAGTCCCTGGGTAACTGCAGGGATTTCTAGGGTTCTCACTTCGGGACACACTTTTTTGTCCTCGGCTGCACCACACTGCTTCTGTTTCAGAGCGTGATTCTAAGTGGTAAAACCAGAGCAGGAAAATAGTTCAGTAACTTCACAGTGGGGGCTGTGCAAGACAGGAGGGCTGAGAGGGCAAATAATGCTGATGTCTGCTGCTAACCCAGGGAACCGAAGAGGAAGTAAATCATCACCCCGTCGGTGTCTCCTGGCTCCGCTCTCTCTGGAGCGAGGGTGCGGCCCAGCCACCCACACAGGCTGCTCTCTCCCTCGGGCAGCTACTCGCACTCACACCCAGCTACAGTTTCCCTTCTCACGGTGCAGTTTTAAACCAGTGAGGCAGATTTCATCTGCTCAACTTGTTTACTGCTTCTTGGTACGTTTCAAAGCGTTGGCGTTTGGACCGTATTGTCTGAAAGAATTCTGAGCTTCAAGAAATTGTAATTCCTGCTGCTTCCCCCTCATTTCCTGAGGAGTTATGGGACTGAAGGAAGACAGCAAGAGAGAAGCAACATGAAATCTGATTGCCTCACTTTTTTTGTTTCATTTACCTGTACAATAGATGCCCCGACGCCACCGTTGAGCCAAACCCAGTGGATGGTGGGAATAATGCCATACCCAGACACTGAGCAAAAGATGATGGACCGCAGTCTGTGCCACTGTTGGGTGAGGTAACTGGGATGAATCTGAGCGAAGAACACTGCCAAGATCATTGCCAGCACAGTGATTAAATATACCTGACGCCAGTACTGAGGAAAAAGCAGAAACAGAAGCAACTTTGTGGGTTTTCTCACCACGTGTACAAGTAAACTCTGTGTAGAAAGCCTCTATTACTGAATGTAATGATATGTCCAGTCTCCTGTCATGGCTGCGGGTGCAAACAATGGGGTGGAATGAACCTGGCAGAGAGGGTAAAGGGCTCGACTGCTCGGGTACACCTGGTAAGTCACTTACTCCAAGCAGTGCCTTCACCAGAACATTTTAAATACACCTCTGCCCCAGCAAATGTGTTCAGCCACCCGACAGCTGCATCCAGGGCAGGCACAGATGTCACCGAGGCCTCGGGAGGGAACTCCTTCTGCTTAGGAGATAAGAGAAATTCGTCTTCTCTTTCATCTCATCTTTCTGCCTCACGTAAGCTACCTTCTGGGAAATGATGTCTGAATTATTTGTGCTGGGGACGCATCCCATACTCAGCCTCGCCCACCCGACACAGGTAAGGCCTGCAAAGCCTACCCTGCTTTCTTATAAATGTAAACATTTTCTGGAGGTTTGCGTGACCGAGTGCTTGAAAGGAAAGCCTCAAATGGCCGATCGCTCCTGCAAGCAACGTCCCACTGGTGTTGGGAGGGACTTGTTTCAGTTTCCTTCTCCGGCTCCCAACTAACGTCCGCTTTGGACCCCCTGCCAGGAGCCCTTCCTGTGGCGCGGGAGCCACGCCAGCAAGACCAGGGCGAGAAAGCGGCGCGCGGGGGCTCTGAGCTTACGTTACTGCAGTAAAACGCGTAGAAGACGCCCGAGACGTAGCAGCCCAGGATCCCGATGGAAATGCCCGCGTAGTCCAGTGCCATCCATCGCCGGCTGGTCTTCTCCGAGCGGTGGCAACAGAAAAGGTGATATCCCACTGAGCAAAGCATGCAGACCTGCACCGGCGTTCAGACAAGGACATTTTAATCTCTTAAAGCATTAACAGGTGCCGCAGCAATGTGAAGCTCCGACACGGGCGCCTGACCCATGAGCCCTTTGACCCTGCAGCTCGGTCTGGGCCATCGTGATTCCTGCCAGTAGGCACCAGCAACTACCATCGGCTGCTCCGGTGGGTGGAAGAAGGAACAGAAATCTGCACACCACGTTGCACAGCTCAGAACAGGGGCTGTTGCGGCCCAGGCTGTGGGGCCACGGGAGGAGCCAGCACCAGGGGAGGAGGGCCAGGGAGGTCTCTCTGCTGCTCGCTGTGCAAAGGCCTCCTTTGCTCTTCAGCTCCCTGTGCCACTGCAGGGACAGCAGCCATCACGAGAGCTGCAGCGCTCACGGGGTGACACACCTGAAACCTGCTGTTGAGTACAGATTTCACTTGAAACAGAAGCTCTCGCTTGGAGCAGGTAAAAGTTAGAACACAAGCTTTGTGTTGATAAAAGCTGTTGCCCCTCCAGACCAGCATCAGGCCATGGTGGGTGATGTTTGAGTTCTGGTGAGTGACCCTTTATAGCAGCAACTGCTGGTGGCTGGGTACCACATCGGACACTACTGCACCCCAATGCCCAGCGCAAGCTGTGAAATCACAGAATCGTTCTGGTTGGATGAAACCTTCAAGCTCATTGAGTCCAACCATCCCCAGTGCTGCCAGGGCCCCACTGACCCATGGCCCTCAGCATCATGAGGGGCTTGGAAACCCCTCCAGGGATCATGGGGACTCCACCACTGCCCTGGGCAGCCAGGGACAGCACTAAACGGGAACAAGTTGTTCCTCAGCTCCAACCTCAACCTCCCCTGAGGCAACTTGAGGCCGGTTCCTCTTGTCCTGTCACTTGTTTCTTGGGCGCAGAGCCCGGCCCCCCCTGGCTCCAGCCTCCAGTCAGGAGCTGTCAGAGCCAGAAGGTCTCCCCTGAGCCTCCTTCTCTCCAGGCTCAACATGCCCAGGTCCCTCAGCCGCTCCTCACCACACGTGCTCCAGCCCCTTCCCCAGCTCCATTACCCTTCTCTGACCATGCTCCAGCCCCTCCCTGTTCTGCGAGGAGTGAGGGGCCAAAACCTGACCCCAAGATTCTAAGGGTGGCCTCCCCAGGGGAGGGGACAATCCCTGCCCTGGTCCTGCTGCCCCACCAGTGCTGACACAGCCAGGGTGGTGGTGGTGGCTTCTTGGCCACATGGGCAATGTGGTTGTTTTTCCCCCAGCCCAGGTGCGTTCAGCCCTCCCCGCTTTCTCCTTTAAACTGAACAGCTCAGAATAGATTCTCTCGCCCCCAGCCCGGCTCCCACCTGGAAGCAGAAGAGGCAGACGGAGCAGATGACGAAGTCCTCCCGGGAGGCACCGGCGGCCGGCAGGACAGCAGTCAGGTCATAGATGCCCAGCGTGAAGAAGAGGACGAAGCCGAGCAGGTGGCTCCAGATGTTGACGGTCTCGTTGGAGAGGATGAAGAGGCTGCGGGAAGACACAACGAGCCGGTGTGTTGGGGGTGAGGCGGGGCTCGGCCCGCCAGGCCCGGGGCGGGGCGCAAGGTCCGGTCGGGGCCCGGTGCGGCGGGGGCTGCCCTCACCTCTTGAGGCAGAGGCGGGAAGGCAGGAAGGCCCGGTAGCCGTCCGTGATGTAGGGGTTGTCCTTCAGGAAGACCGGGATCTGCTCGTAGGTGTAGAGGCGGATGCCGCGGGGCACCAGCACCGGCCAGTACTGGTAGCTCCCCAGCTCGATGTAGTGCGCGCTCCGCAGCAGCTTCTGGTGCATCCTGCCCGCATCGCCCTCCCGCCCGGCTCGGCCCCGCCCGCTCAGGACCCGGGGCTCTCCCGCATCGCCCGCCCGGGACCGGCCGTCAGGGCGCCGGGCGCGGCGGCCGCGTCGCGGGGAGATGACGTCACGGCGCGGCGACTCCCTCCTCTTGCGGCGCCTGCGCGGGGGCGGCCGCGGAGTAGGGACTTGTAGCGGCCGCAAGGGGGCACCCTCTCCCGCCCGCCGCGTGCAGCGACCGTTGAACCGTCGGTGCCTTCAGGGCGCGAGGGCCCCGGTATCTCCCTCCCCGCCGCGGCCCCCGCCCGCCCCGGGCCCCTCTGCAGCCTTCTCCTCGACCCCCGTGACCCCGACCACCCCCCCGGCCCCCGCCCGCCGCGGGCAGCCAGGCTGCGGGGTGAGGGGCTCTTCCCGAGGGGCTTCTCGCAGCCCCAGCAGCGGGGGTCTCACGCCGGGCCGGTCGGACGCGGCGCGAGGGTCACTCGCCCTGCGTGTGGCGGAAGATGCGCAGCGAAGGCCGCGCTGCTGTCCCGGCAGAGCGCCGTGCGCCTCCCGGAGAAGCTGGCGGACACAGGTAACTCCTTAGGCAGACGGGGCAGCGCTGCCCGCAGCGGAGGCCCGAGGCAGACCCGGGAAGTTAGAAGGTGCTGAGGCCCATCAGCGCGCCTGGGAGTTGCGCTCGTACCTTGCAGGAGCCCTCCCTGGCTAAACCGAGAAAAGGCGTTTCCAAGCCGTGGAGATGTGGTGCTGAGGGACGTGGCTTAGTGGTGCCCTGGCAGTGCTGGGCTAAGGCTTGCATTCCATGATACACAGGGTCTTTTCCAACCTAAACAATCCTATAATTGTCTTTATTTTCATCCCGTGTAATTTCTGAAGTCTAAAAATCCCAAACCTTAGTAGTGAAGAAGCCTTTTCCAAAGGATTTGCTTTGCTTAAATAAAAAAAAAAAAAAAAAAAGAGTTGTGGGTTGCTCGACTGTTGCTTGATAAGGAAATAAGATAGAAAGAAATAATTGCTTAGGTATCATGTGGCTCTTGTTTTCCAAGTTGAGAACAAGTGGTGCTGGAGGGGGGGTCCTCACCCACCTGCCCATCCCCTGCAGCAATGTCCTGCACAGAATTCTTCCTTGGACTCGTGTCATGGAAGTGATGCGAGAGCATCTCTCCAAGGTAGTGTGACAAGCAGGAAAGATTTTTCCCATGGCAGAGAGATTTGTATTGTGAGGTAAAATATTGGAGGTGAAGGGCATTTGAAATCAACAGTGGCAGTAAAGGCCAGGTGTTCAAATCCTAGACACTGCAGTGTAACCAGCCGTGCTACTTCACCCCTGTATTTCCGTGTTACATCATTTGGTTACCCAAGTTAAGTTGGTTTTGATCAATGGCAGCTCCTGAATGTTTCTACTCATCAGTCGTTCAGTGAGATTTCTTAAGGTCAGTGCTCTGAAAACTGTGTTCCTCCTGCCTCTGCAGACCTGCTGACAGTTCCTTGCGCCTGCTCCTTCCTCCTCAACGCTTTTTCCTGATGGGTATGGTTTTCCTCTGCATGGGCAACAGGACTTTAGGGAGTTTCCCAGGGGAATCGCGTTCGTAGTAATAATGCAGCAGGTTTAGCATTATGAACTTGTGTTCTCGATGGTCCAGGCTGTATCTGAAGCGTGTCTCTGAATAGTTCATTCCTGGTTTATGCTGTTTCTGTCTTCCTTTCCACGTGGTTTCTCTGGTTTTTTTCCCTTCACTCAAGCTTACTATTAATGTAAAGAGGAACAGTAATTTGTGAAAGATAGACAAAGCAAATGCCTTCTGAAAGAAGACCCGTAGACATAGCTCTTCTGGCAGGAGAGACGAGAAAGGGGTGGTGCTGCTGGCTGTGTTTTGGATGGAGCACAGGCTGTCCCCTCTGCAGATGGTGGAGCTGTGTTGGATACAGAGGGAAGCAGGGTGTGATATAACACCTTGGGGAGCTGAGTGGAGGAGTGCAGTGCTGAGCAGAGCTCACCTGGGAGGTGGCTCCGTGAGTCTCACACATAACAGGGTCACTGGAGGACTGTGAATGCAGATATCAGAGTTTCCTGGAAACAAAATCTTAGGAGGGTGCAATGGTGTTACCTGGTAGCTTGCCAAAAGAGTATCACTCACAAGCTGTCGGTGCTTCTGTGGGAGGGAGAACAGTTCCATTTCCAGCTGACCTGTGTCAGCTGTGCTAAAAATAGTAAAGTGTCCTGTTTGGTCAACCTGGTGCACTTGGAAACTGAAACCTCCGACCCAGACTGGAGGGCCCAAGCTAACAGGAGTGCCATGGAGGTGGTGGCAGCCCTTCTCCTAACAGGTGTCCTGCTGGCTTTTCTCTCTGCAATGCTCTCTTGGAGGAGGAGGGAGGTAATACATGATCATGCAGACAGCTGCGTCCGACGGAGTCAGAATAGAGCTGGCACATCAATCCAGGTGAGCGAGCCGGAGCTTCTCGGTGCTGCGGTGAAACCGAGCCCGGGAAGTCACGTCCGTGACGGCTTCTACTGGCAAGTGGGGACGTGCAGCGCTCGCTCCAGTGGTGACTCCTTTCCTCAAGCCACATACTGCTTGGGAAGTTGCTACCAAGTTAAAACCTTAATTAGTCTTAATTGTCCATTGAATCATTAGCGCACTGAGAACATTATACCTGGAAAAAACACTTAGTTTCTAAACCCTGTGCCATTTAAATGAAATCCTAAGTGCTTCAAAGAGTTGAGTCAGAAGGAATCGGAGCTGACAGCACTTTTTTGTGTGTGTGTGTAAAAGAAGCTTTAATTGGTTGTTAAGTTAAAGCTTTGAAGCCTTTGTAGGAGAAGTGTTATAGGTTAAATTAATAGGGAAAATTGAGAAACAATTAGGGCAGCTTTAAATTAATTACTTACACTATTTATTTTGAGCTTATTGAACAATTGTGTCGTATGCGTAAGTGATTGAAATTAGCCATCTGTGCAAGATAGCTTTGACCTAAAATGACCTTCTTGGGAAGGAAGTAGCTTGCCCTAATTCCTGTACTGTATCCCTAATTCCACTGGCAGATAAGCTCAGCTGGAGTAAAGATGAATGTGGCGGAGAGGCTCCGTGCTTCTCGGTGGCAGCTAAAATCACCCATGCAGACCAAGGTGGGGAAGGTTCTCAAAGGGATGTCTGAAGAGGTCCCAGATGAGCTGAACTGTTCCCTGCTAACCCGGACTGCACCCTGCCGGGTCTCGTTCCCCTGTTGCCAGCAGTGTTACCTGTACAAGGGCCTGGTCAATTGCAGGGAGCACAACCTCCTAACCACTGTTGATCTATTTGAGATAAAACTGGGGAAGAACAGCGAGGTTATTTAAGGATACTGGCAGGATCTTTTTACGCCCTGCTCCGTTCTGCTGTGCGTTTTTCAGGGAGCAAATGACTTGGAAGAGGAATTATCCAAACAAGATATCTCAAATGCTTATGACCAAATGAGAGGAAAAAAACCCACCCAAAGTCGTTCAGTTTCAAAACTGAAAGGGTGAAAATATTCTTGGTGCCGGTTTTTGAGGCGTTGAAACCCACCCCCCCACTTTCCCTATTTGTGTCGGGCCCAGCTCAGAGCTGCTCCGGCGGGGCAGGAGGAGGCCGGTGGCAGCGGGTGGGTGCTGGGGGTCCCGGGGCAGTGCGGTGCCCGACGCCCTCGCCCCGCGGGCCGGGCGCTGCTGCGCGGCTCGCCCTGCAGGGGTCAGCCCGGCACCGCGCTACCGGCCCGGGGCGCGTTCCCCCCGGCTCCGCAGGGGCTGGGGTCTCCTCTCCTGATGTGCCCGGCAAAACACCTCCTCCTGGCTTTCTTTCGCGGAGATAGCATTTTTCATGTGTTTGTTGCAAGCAAAGAAGCGAGAGGTGCCCTGAGACTCTGTCCCGCTGCTGGAATCTGCTGCTGTGGGAGAATTCGGCTTGCTCCGAGTTTTCCAGAAAAGACGGTTTAGTGCCCAGGGATGAAATCTGTTACCAGCCTCATCTTAACTGAAATATATATATTTGGGAACATAGGTCGAAGGTATCACGTGTGTTCCTTTGCATCATGCCTACAGCTGTGTTGGCGTGTAGCCCAGATTTTCTTTCCCTGGGATTAAAACCAGCGGTGTTTTCCCCGGGGACGGGAAGGAGGTGTATTTCAGAACACACTGTTCAGGAGCATGTTTCAGAGCAAAGCCTGTGAATAAAATATGGACACTTGTTCATGAC
Source organism: Megaceryle torquata (assembly GCA_024611175.1). Classification (NCBI taxonomy): domain Eukaryota; kingdom Metazoa; phylum Chordata; class Aves; order Coraciiformes; family Cerylidae; genus Megaceryle; species Megaceryle torquata. Next base: position 18,741 of record JANIJG010015087.1, on the reverse strand, counting down.
CACAGAGACCACGTATTTATGTATGTGCATAAAGCACTTTTGGTTCTCTACCAGTGTGGAGGGAAAGCTTGCAAAGGGCTATGTATAGAAGGCGTGTTTGCTGGCAGTTACACCAGGAGATAAGAGATGCTTAAAGCCCCTTGTCATGTATAACAGATAGATCTCATTTCATCCTTTCTTGGAAGTAGCCAAAGCTGCTGCGAAATTAACTACTGGGTGTTGATATGCGATGGAGTTGGATGTGAGGATGTGAGGCTCATAGCTTTGTGGAAGCCAGAGAGTCCTTGAAAGAGCACGTGGAGGAGGAATAGAAATCCTGGGATGCCTCAGTCCACAAAGTGCCTTCACGAAAGAGTATCAGGAGTGCAAGTACCTTCTGTTGGATTATTAGTGACCTCAAGAGTAAGACTGCTTGATTTCAAGGCCCTCTTCCCTGAGGACACATCTTTCCTCCTCGTGCTGTCCCCGCTAGGATTTTTGTGTCAGAGTTTTCCGTGGTTTCCTGTGGCACACTCCTCGGCGTAGAGCCCGAGCGGCATCCAGGAGCGCCCCAAACAGAACGCCTGACAGCTGCCGTGGGGGGTTTGGGCACTCGTGCCTCTCCCCATGGAGAGATGCACGTGTGATGTGTGCAGTCAAGTGACTTTTTTTGGTAGGGCTCTTTGCCTTTTTTTTTTTTTTTTTTTTTTTTTTTTTGGCGTTTTTGTTTTCTGATTCAATCCCTTTGGCTTTCAGCTCCAGCTTCTGAATCTCAGCATCTGTCAGTGGTGCGATAAATTCTCTTTGGTGATAAGAGAACAGCTGCCAATAGCGAGAGCAAGGATGGCATTTGGTCTTTTTTCCTGCCATGCGGAGCTTACAGTCAGCAAAAATGCCCTGTGCACACAATGGAAGAAGGCACCTCTCCTGCCCAGCCTACTATTTTTATTTCCCAATTTAGCAGCATCTTTTCCTCCCATATTAAGCAGATGCACATGAACAATTGTGCAACATAATAGAGTTCTGAACCTAAAGGACTGTAATTATTTGACAAATGGCTATTTTCTGGATAGGTTCTGAAGGTGAAAGTGGTGAGGGGACAATGAAGGAATTTTTTTTGATAAATTAGTGTATTTTCACAGAAGGAAAGAAAGAAACCGTTTGGAAAGCTACTTAACCATGTGGGATAGTATGTTTCCTACCAAAACAACCTGCTCCTAGGGAAGCTGGTAGGGGTAAAAATGAACTCCTTTCTGCAGAGTCCTGTATTTTAGTAACATAGTGTTTGGGTGGTTTGTTAGTTTATTTTAATTTTATTTTATTATTTAAAGGTCCAGCTTGTCTATAAAATTTTATCACAGCTGGAATTCATGCCATGACAGACGGCATTTTGAAACAAACTATTTTGACCGCAGAGGTTTTGTTTTTCTAGTTGTTATGAGTTTAGTTGATTTATTTATAACGAGGGTGAAACTCCAGGAATTGTGGACAGCTTTGATCGATACGGTAATTTCACTCTTGGACAATCATGTGGGTTTCTGACTTTGAAGTGAGAACCAGACCATTCCTGTGAAAGCTGGAGTCTCCCCTCGCCCGCTCAAAGTCTCACAGCACATTTCCCACGAGGGGATTATGTTTTTAAGACACTGTTAAAAGTCAGAATAGCCTTTTCTGTTAAGTAGTCCTGCAGTTGTGGCTTACACGATTGTACAGGAGAGAAGAGAGGCTGGATTTTCAGTGATGCTCAAGCATGTTTTGAGCTGTGTGGACACTCAAGATGATTTCTTAGCGTCAGGGGGATTAGGTGCCCTTTCCAACACTTTTCTTATAAATCCATCTTGTTGCTGACTGACCTCTATAGGTATTTGAATTTCATGGTAAATGTGACAGGAGACACACATTCTCCTTTGGTTCTGATGAGGATTTGTATGCCTAAATAGATTTTGACCTTCTTCAAAATCCCTTATGAACTTTCAATGTGCTCTTAAATTTGATCTGTGAAGCATTGCTTTAATCCCAAGGAAGGCCTGGGTACTTGGCACTTGGGATCAGCTCGCTGCATGCCTTCATCAGCCAAGATGAGTGCATGAAAATCATGATTTTTGATTTTTTTTTCCTGACTGTGTTGCTAACTGCCAAAGTATCCGCTAAATAGCAGCGATATAATTTGACAACTGGGGATAGGGTCACAATAAAGGTTTGCCTTGCCTTCAAAACTGCTCCGGGATGGAAAGATCTGGGAGACGGGGAGGAAACGATTGTCTCGTTTTGCTGACTGCACCATCGATATCTGCCAGGATTGGTTTATTTTCCCCTTGCTGATTACTTTGTTTTATGAGATTTTAGGTTTTCCTCAGTTACCTTGATTCCTAAAATTGGAATTCTGTGATCTTCCAAAGATACACAGTTCCTCTGTCCTCTCTCACTCTGTTTGTCTGTCTAGCTTCTTCAAGTCATCAAGGCCTTGAAATGAAGAGGCATGGAGGAGACAGTGTGTGAGGAAGCACTGGGAAGCCCATGAAAAAGGGAGTACAGTATAACTAGGAAAATCCTGCAATTGTTTTTAATATATTATTTTGTAATGTGTTTTATTTGTCTACTTTTTACGCTAGTAGATGCCTCGGTCCCATCTCGATGTGAGGCCGGGAGCTCTAGAATGTTTCTTTTCAGCAGCTACTCCAAGTAAAAATTCTTTGCAGAGGAGACAGAGAAGGGGGTCAGTAGCCTGCTTTCCTGCCTAATTTTCCTTCTGTTTCCATTCAATTATGCTATCATCGCTTAATTCCAGATACTCAAGGAAATGTGGTGACACTTTTTTTAGTTGTCAAGCAGTAACCAACGTCCATACAGGATCATTTCATGATCTTAGGAGCATTTGTTAGGGTTTTTCCTCTGTGGTTCTCCAGTTGTATCTTCCTTGATGTTTCCTTGGGCTCACAAACCATGTTTTGTACCGTATCTTGTCGGTGATGCAGGACTCATCAGCATATCCCAAAAGCAGCTCAGAGCACTTGAATTTGACCAACTGTGAGAATTCTGTTGACTTTGTAATGAAGATAAAACAGCCTCTTCTTGTGATGCCAGACTGGGTGAAAAGAGGTAGTGATATAACTCCTTATTCGTGCTGGATGCATCAAGCCCTGGGGAGTTAGAGCTCTCTTACTCTTGCCCAAAGCCCATCTTTATTATGTTTTGTGTTTACCTTGTGCCTGCGGAACTGAGGGATGCCTTCTGAGTCACTGCTGGATAGAAAGCTTGTACTCCCCAACAGACACCTCACTAGAGCTATTATGCATCACTAGGATGTGATCTTACAAACATTTGAGGTGTGCCTCCTCCCATTCTAACATCTGATTCTCACAGACATGAGGAATGACACGAGAGAGTTATGAAAGCCTGCAGCTAACCTGCTGGTCTGTGCTGCTGGAGAGGGATTTGAGTGGCAACTGGAGTGGAGCAATAGGAAGTGCTCTCCAGCTCTCTTGCTTGTCCAGAGCCATGTGTCACAGAGAACAATGGGGCTTGGCTATTGTAGGTGTTTCTGGCAAGCTGAGAATTTTTTTCGGCAGCGTTGCAAGGAGTTGAACACCCACAGATGCTTTCTCCTGACTGGCGCTGGAACTTTGAAGGGCAGCTGAATTTGCTAATGTTCGTGCTTTGATACAGAGTGTGAGAAATGTTGATGAGGCATGAGGCAGAACAGCTTGCTCTACTGCTGCTGTATTGACTCGGCAGTGCTGACAGCAGTTAAAAAAATGGCTTTTGTACATAAGCTTAGTTAATATATAGAACTTGGAAGACAGCTCGGAACAGCTACGGGCGATGGCCATGGTCTCTCTCTGTCTCTCTCTTTTTAATAGAGTCGCTTCTCTGCCCAGAACTGCACTTTAATTTTCAATCACTTTAGTATCATTAGGAAGGCTGACATTTTGGGAACATTTGTACAGTATCAGTAGGAATAACAGTATCCATGCTTTGTCATACAAGGGGATGCACAGTGAGGTCAGGGTTCTTTTCCTGGCTGTTAGCACTGGTGACATTTTTGTTCCAGGTATGAAACGTGGTGTTCTTTTTGCTGAGGAGCTAGTCCAAAGCAAAGACTCAGCTAGGGTCTTTTAAAGCTGAAGACCTGCTGGATGGGCTGCGCTTTCTAGAGTCCCCAGGGTGTATCTGTGTTGAACTTCCCGAGGAAACCTCTGCTGGGGCAGAAAAGCCATTTTAACAGCAGTTGAGCAAGTTCTGTCTGTTCTGTCCTTGGCACACTCTTCAGCAAATAATCTGGGAGAACAGATGACTTTGCGTGTCCGTCTTGCTGTATCCAAGTTGTCTCAACTTTATGTCAAAGTTTTTCAGATATTTTCTCAAATAATGATTGCCAGCTGTTTCTAACCTGGGATCTGATGGAGAACTCGGTCACTCCCATGAGTGGTCAGTCCTTCCCTTGGTAACTGTGCTGACTTCAGTGGGGATCCTTGCTTGAGAGCAAGAACTGGAATCCTTCCTGTGGAGTACCAGAGGTTGTCCTTGCATGGTGCAGCCAAGTGAGTGGTGGAAGAGCCCGTGGTTTTAATTTTTTAGGTTAGTCTCACAGTATTCATCCTTGTGTTCTCCAAGTTAAGACATGCATTTGCTCATGGAAGTGGATGCCAAATACCCATGGAATCACCAAAACATTATTTATCAGCATTTGTCTCTCCATCACGTTTCCAAAACAAAACTAAAAGACCTGCGGGCTCATTATTATTTCAATGTAAATTCTGACATGAGGCGATCAAGCAGTTATCTTCTTTTTGAATGTCAGTCTATGACTGTCAGTGTGAAGAGACCAACTGTGGCTGTAGGTGAGAGCAAGTTATTGGGCATGCTACGTGAGGGGCACTGGTGAGTTTCTTTCAGGCTGCTGGAATGCTTGTTTGCTGCTTTTTTTGTTGTTGTCGTTTTGTTTCATGGACTAGTAAATTATTAGGATGTGGACTTGTCAAGTGGGCTTGCCATGTTTTCAGCAGTCATCCCAAGTGGACTGCCTAAAAAAGGGCTGGCACTGCATCAGATGGAATGACCGATGATAAGTCATATATTTTTAATGGGCAAAATGTTTTAATAAACATGCTCTCTCCTAAAAACCTGGATTTTAAAATAGGTTTTAGCCTTGAGCCATGTAGCTACCCAGCTGTGAATTTTATAAGGCAACAATCTCCACATCATTAGATGTTATGACTGATAAGCCAGCGACTGCAATAGTATTTCCATACAGTAAAAAAGTTTCCAGTAACAGTTAAAGGAAGCATGGCTCTACCTGGGAGATGTTCCCAGTTCAGAACTAAAGCAGTTGTCTCAAGTGATGAAGACATGCATGCACCATCTTCTAGAGGACTCTGAGTAGCTGTTTATTCAAGCCATGTTGATTTTTGCACCTGACAGCTTTAATCACATTGCCTGGCACTTCTGAAACTCCAAATTAATTTTCTGTTTGTGTGATTTCTACATCTTCGGCCAAGTAAAATTCAGCTTAAGTGTTGCACATTGAAGCAGATTAGCCCCCAGTTTGATCTACTCCAGTTATATTGGTTCATAGGGAAGACCTGCTCTTTGTTTGGTGATTCTTTTTTCTTTTGGTCTGGGTTACAACTGTTAGTTTGTTTCATTTAGAAGCATGTGGGACCAAGTCTTGAGTTGAAAGATGATCCAGTGACCCCTCTGAGCAACCCAGGTCCCTTCCCTTCAGTCTCTTCTGGACAGTGATCTTTTTAAGATGTGTTCTCCTCAGCTTAAACCTACTACCCAGTTCAACACCATCCCTCTTGAAAACAGCAGTACCTCTTACCTTGTCTTACATGTCGCTATACCGCAGACATTGACATCACGGTGTCTTCAGGTCTGAAAGATAGAGCTGGTAGAGGTGAGGGTCTGCTTTATCTTGTGCTTTACTGCAGCCTCTGTGAACTGTAATCATCCTTCGCACACGGGCTGCGACAGTTTAAAGAGTTGGAAAGGAATGGTGGTGTTTCTGAGCTTTTTGCTCTTTGTGGTGGGATAGGACAGATGTAATTTCTGTGATTATTTTTCATTATTTAGGTTCACTGCTGGGGCATTTATTTACTGTGTGGAAAGTCAACTTTTTTTCAAACAGAAGGCATTCTGTTACAATTCCAATAGTTGCAGAAGGCAGCGACAGGCTTTCTTCCCTGTTTCTGTAGGACAGAAAGAGAAGCACAAACTTTGCTTGTAAAATCTGACTGGAATTAATTTCAGAGCCTTGCTAATCTTTTACAGCATGCAAGTTTCATTCAATGTCAGAGCTGTCAGCTAACTAATGAACTGGATCTATAGCTATATTGAATAGTATAATTGTTAGTTGTGTAATGTTAGGTGTTTCTTGGTACTTGCGGCTCTAGCGATGCAGGATTAAACTTCTCATTACTGGTCACGTGGTGATTTGTTTTACTAGCAATTAGGTATTCTGGATAGGTAGATTTTTTTTTCTTTTCAGATTTGGTGCATCTCTATTTTTGGTGACTAGACTGAATAAAGAGATCTGATTTTCAGAAGTCCAAACGTTTGCCCTGTATCAGTTCTGACAGCACCAGTTCACCATCATGAAGGCTTGTCCTGCTCCACCTTTCCCCTATGAGTGGGGCGACTTCTGACAGCACAACCCTTTCTATCCGCAGGGTTCCAATGTACAAGCACCGAACAACAGCTCTGGGGAATGGGGACCCGTGGGGAACGTTGTGGCCAGTCTCTGTGATAGCAATTGCTTGCTATGAGCATGCTTATGTGAAGAAGCTGACATTTAGGTGCATGTCTGAAAAAAATTACGAAAGAAGCTGAACCAGAAGAGCTTTGAAGAGAAGAGTGAAAACTTCTTGTGGGGATTCACGTCTCTTGCGTTTAGATGGATGGCGGCCTCCCTTGCAGAGGTGAATGGGCTGCTGTCCCTCCATAGTTTTGGCACTTTCTGTTGTGATGACCATACAGAGAAGAAATCAGGGGTCCTGAGTTCTAGCTGCTCTAAGAACAAATAGCAAAGAGCAGCCTCTCTTCCTCTGGGCTTTCAGTCCAAGAGACTAACCACAACAGAGGCATTAAAAGAACCCCACTAAAAGATGTGAGGGACACAGTCAACAAATCAGGTCCCTGCTCAGTAGAAGACTGTTTCACCCAATGGTCTCGTGCTGCCCTTAACAAAGGGCACAGGGGAAGACCTGGGAGAAGTACGTCCAGATGCGCCTGTTGGTTTCCATTTCTTTTTCGGGTAATTCCCGTTTCTCCTATTTCAGAGCTAGTGACAACACATCCACAGACCTAAAGCACTGTGGTCTCCAAAGCCCTCCCAGGGATTCGTGCAGCCTTATCACCCTAAATCACAAGAAGCTTAGCACTTTATAGGACTGGATTTGGCACTGACCAGAATGAAGCCTTCCTGGAGGTTCTGTCTTGTGACAGGATCTTATTTCTTGCCACTTGCCAGGTTTCACCCCATCCCGTATCATTCCGCTCCCCTTTCCTCACGTGAGCAGTCGGTTAAGTGGCAAATAAATCTGACTGCTTTTAGATGAAAAAATGAGCCAGGTAAGTTGCCACTTGTTTTTGCTTTGATGGCTGTGTCGATTAGGTGGGGGTTTCTAGCATTTTCCCCTTTCTGCTGGCACTCCTCAAAAACTCCATTCCCACGACCCTGCCAAACTGGTGTGGCCCTGGAGAGCAGCATGGCCTCTCTGCCACAGGAGGTGTTCCTGCCCTGGCTGCCTGGCCTCACTGTGCTCCCCCTTTGGAGCTTTGGGCCAGGGGAATTGCTGCGGAGCTGATCGCCCTGGTCCGGCATCATGTCGAGGGCTGCAGCGGCTGGGGGGCAAGCACAGGGTCCCGCAGTGGGGATGAGAGCCTGTGCTGTTGCTTCTGCCGCAGCGGTGCGCAAACCCGCTTGGGGGAGAAGGTGGCGAGGGGGCAACAGGCTGTCGAGAGGGACGGTGGCCTGCCCACGTGTTTCTCTGTGTGGTCCAAGTCCCCCTGAGTTGAGGAGAGCCATTTGGCTGTGAAGGCGAGGGCAGAGGCACCCCGTGGTTTGGCAAGTCACCCTCTCTTCCTCCCTAGAGCATCGAGTAGGGCCGGGTGAATCCCCTCCTTCCTGGGGGAGGAAGAGCTGTGCGAGCGCTTCCTTTGCCTTCTGTTTTATGGCACACAAATAGTCAATCTCCCGGAGACCCTGGGGTGGCATATGCTTCCCGGTGCCGAGTTTTGATACCAGGAGGGGAGCACGGCAAACCCGAGCACAATGTTTGCACAGCCTGCGCGTGGATTCAGCTAAGTCTTGAAAGACTTTGTGGGTTATGACATTCCCCTAAATGTGCTGAGCTTTCTTTAACCTTTCATAAAACATTGTGATCTTTATGGACTGTATCATATTGTGCAGTAATGTGCTTTATTGTCCACAGAATAAGCTTTTCTTAAAGATAATTGGAAAGCTGGAAATGGCTGCTATCGGCTGATTTTTTTTTTTTTTTAATACATTATTTCTGAAATGGGCCTGGTGTAATAATGACCCTATCTGTTCAAGATTTAAGATTTGTCTTGGCAGAGAAAATTGATCCATTTCACCTTTGTCTAATGGAAATTTTTATCTGGGATTATCTGTTTATGTAAATGAATGTTCCTCTGAAAAGAGAACTTGAGGGGGCTGTAAATCTCAGTGACACTTTAGTTTCATGGGGGGAAAATTGGAAAGGATTCTAGTATTTATCTGACTGAAATTGGTTATAAAAACAAAATTATCTTCATGTACCTGCTGCATCTGATGTTTCCTGGAATTTCATTACCTTTTTGAATAATGCAACGTTACACTATATACAGGATTCTCTGCTGATTAGCCCCGAAATTGTTTGGGAGTCGCTTCCTAGCGTTACAATTATCAGGAAGAGGCCGCCTGTTTGGGGCAGCGGGATTCTGATTCCGTGCCCTAATGGGTACCAATTAGCACAGCCACATTATTCATAGAACTCTGTGTAGAGCACTGAAAATACACCACATGACTTTTTATCCTTACGAGTTGGGTTACTTGTTTTTTTTTTAACCGAGAAGTGAATCTAATTACAAGGGAAGATGTCTTTGGCTAATCAGCTTTTGTTTACAGTTTTCAGAGCAGGGCTGTGAATGTAGCATTTCAACTAATATTTTAAACATCATCTTTAAAAGCAGTTTCACTGTTAAAGAGACAGCTGAGGGGGTTTTTTTGCCAAGTTTCCTCTTCAGATCTTGATGACACAGAACCAACCAGGCTAGATGCTTGCCGGAGCGGCCCTGCCGAGACACAAGATTGGGCTTGTGCGTACTAGCAGCCAACGTGGTTGTCCCAACTTAGCTGCTGTAAATGCTCCCTCTTCTCTGGCACTCGCTGAGGCTGATAAAGAATAGAGAGCTGAGCTGATTTTGTACTTATTATTGTATCTAAAAAGGGTGCTATACACGACAATGCACCTTTAAAAATTTCTTTAAAATAAGGTGCTCGTGCTTTTTCAGATGAAGCAAAGCTACTTTGTAGATCCTTGTCACGTCTGGCAAACCAAAAAGCATTTTGATGCTATAGTGACATGATAGTGTCAACTGTACATGCTCAGAGGGAGCAGAAGAACACACACTAGACATAAACATGTGTTTAGCATGTGACACTTCTGGTTGCTATCACCACCAAACTGCTGCTTTCCTGGAGCAGAGGAAAAGCAACCTGTATCTTTAAGCCATGAAAGAAATGATGTGTACTCACTGCAAGGTATAAAATAGACCCCCATATTTTTACATCTAATCCAGTGGCCTAAGTTTCAAGTATCTTTCAGAGACGGGGGTTGCTCCAAGCCTTCCAAAATCACCCCCTGCTTCATGGAGCTGCCCAAGTGAAAGTCAGGAGCCTGACTTGGGAGACTCCTTATCTGAGTCTTCCTGGGCTGGTTTCAGTGGCAGTTGGGCCAAAAGCTTTAATGAAGGGGATTTCCCCTCTGCTTTTAGAAATCACAGCTGTAGTTGACGCTGTACTTAGGCACATCAAAACTTCTTCAATGGTCCAGCTAAGCATAGCAATTAGTACTAAAAATAATTCAAAAAAGTATTGGAAAAGGAAAACTGGCACTTAACCATGGCTTTCGCTCTGTGCTATCTGGCAGATTTCTCTTAAATCTTCCATGTCTTAATGCTGCTTAATTTTATTTCCATAAAACTTGAGGCAGCAATGTTCCTTCCCTGAGTTCTTTACTTTTGTGACTTTCTGCTCCACATTCCAGGCAGTCATTTCAGCTGGAAATATACATTATTACCAGCCCATTAAATCCAAAATAAATGAAGTGGAAAATTACAGAAGTCCATGGATTACAGTGCACCCAACTCAAAATAGAAGTGTGTGATTAAAAACAAAATGGTCTGCATTTTAAAAATGGATTAATAGTTTTGGGCCCAGCTGGCAAAATATCATATGAAATGTGTTTTCAGGGTTGGACTAATGTAAATTAAATCTCACGAAGAGTGCTCAAGGCAGGACTCTACAAGGGCAGGACTTCCCAGTATACATGCTCAAAAGGAAAAGATGAAGGAAAAGATGTATTTGTAGTGTAAAGGAATGTAATCTGTGAGAGCCGGTTGAGAAATGTAGCTTAGTGATGCCGGTGGGACCCTGCAATAAGAAGTATGCCCAGAGATCATGGCAAATCCAGCCTGCTCTAGGGTGGAAAAGAGGAGCAAGCGAGTAGCATGGCAGGGCTGCTCCTGGGAAATGCATTGCTGAAACCAAAGTGCCAGGAAACGAAACATGTGGTGTAGCCTAGTCTGCATAGTGAAGAAGAAAACAGACAGTTAGGGAAGGGGAAATGGGAAAAGGCAGGTAGTTATTTTGCAGCACACATCAAAACGAGGCTTGATTTCTTTGTGGCATTTCACCAGATCTAGCTTTTGTAAAGTATTCCCACACTGGAGTAAATTTTGTCATTCATCTTAAGGTACAGAAAAAGAGAATATTTTACAAAGTCTGGAATAAAGCATATCAAACACAAAAGTAAAAGATCACATAGTGACAAACTCCACAGGACTTTTTCTTCCTGGTTTGTCCTACAACGAATGTATGTCAATGTTTAAATGCTGCTGTTGGGTTGTGCTTCATGTGCGAGCGTGTATCAGAGAAACGGGTTGAGAGTGGACAGTATTGCAGGTTCGGGATTGGAGCTTTTCTTGCTTCTGCTGAATTGAACGTCTACCTGGCTTCTGGAGCGGAACACAGTCAGCCGTGTCTCTGCCTCTCTTCTCTGCAACCTCAAAGAGCTGTTACACACAATGGAGAAAGGAAGGGGGGGGGGAAAAAGCGGGCCATCTGTGGATGCAGATGGGGATTTGTGGACGGTGTACAAGTTACAGTCACCGAGTGAGCAGAGATGCCCAAAATATGTCATCCAAATTGACCAATCAGGCTGGTAAGGGGAACATTAGCCCGTTTGGATGCGTGCTCTTACAGGCCCACCCCAGCAACTGTGCAGCCTGCGCAGGCGGTCGGGCGCTCCATCAGCTTTTCTTACCCGCTGCGGCTCAGCAGCCGGAAATTGGAGCTGCTTTTTTACCTGACAGCTTAGCTCAAGCCTCCTCAGACTAGCAAGCTGCAGTTTTGCTTTTTCAGAACGTGTCGCAAGAAGTGTCTCCTTTTCCTTCTTATTTCTGGTGGTGTTTTTTAGGGGGTGATGCAAGATCTTTTACAATACTTGTATATTCGGAGATGCAGTTTGCTTACCAAGGGGTGTTCACTTTGCAAATGGATGGTGTTTTGTTTGGCCAAGTGACAGCTAGTATTTGCTGCAGTTACTGAGATTTCTGCTGGTGACAAAAACCCCCACAACCTTGCACTGGTTGGGGAAATTAATACTGAGCGGTAAAGATGCCCTGCCCTAATCTTGGGGAGGGACTGTCTGAGGTTGGAAGATGTAAGTGTTCCTGTACACCAAATCGCTTGAATATTCTGACCTTATTGGATGCCAGTTAATCTTTTTTTGGCTTTCACGTTAAAAAGAGCTTGTCAAACCCAGTCTGTTTTCCATATCAAGTTTTTAATTGTATTGAGCGTTCCAGGTACGTGTTTTCCTGGTTCAGGAGAGGGAAGAGCCTTACACAGCTCTGTGGTGCTGAGAGGTGGTGGTTTGGCAATGATTTCTCTCAAAACTGTTTCGACCAGTGCTGAAGGGGCAGGTCTCTTTCCTGCAGGCTGAGGGGCTAGGATGGATAGATAGAACTTGTGTAAGAGGAAGAGTTAACTGCTGGAGTGCGAGTTCCCTGTGTGAGGAGCACCTCAATGAGCTCATGGAGTGGTCTCTCCAATGGAAATGTTGCTACCAGGACCTTTTACAACCTGGGCAGTACTCCAAGGAGCTTCCCATAAGGATCAGGCCCAGACTGGCAAGAGGAAGGACATTCATCCCTCAGCGTGCCTTTCATGCTGCTATGCTTGCAATGGCTTGTGCTCCTGTGAAAAACTAGCCTGCGTTCACTCATAGGATATTCTGCAGAAGCCATCAAGTGTTAACCCCAGGACGGAGGGTGAGACAAGGCTTGTGACATGTGAAGAGCACTGTCCAGGTTTGTTGGTCTGTCGCTGCATCTGTGTCAGCTTGTCAACTATAGGCAAACCTGATCACCGTGCCGTCAGCTCTGCAGTGGGGTATCTAAATCTACTTGAACGGATTGGCTCTAGACTTACATCAGCATAAATGAGATCACAGTTTTTCTAAGCAGGCCATAAAACGCAGTGAGTTGTACAGCTAGTCCAATACATTGTTCGTTGCCAAGTCCCCGAGAGGTTTTTAGGGTGTCTGAGTATGTGATATCTTTCCTAGAGAACTCCCAAGATCAGCAAAAGAAATGGCATGGAGAGGAGGGTGGAAGGGCAGGAGAGGGGAGAGCAGGGGAACTGATTTTGACAATTTTCCTCAAAAACAGCGGTGGGCAGACACTTGCCCAATGCAGCTGTAAAGCAGCAGCAGCAGCGGCAAGGGGAGGTTTGGCCACGGGTTCGGTTCCCTCAGAAAAACTTTCCTTCAGATGGGGGTTGAGATTCAAAGACCCATGACTGCAGTCAGAGGTCCATTTTTGGATTTTCATATCTCTGCTGGCACAAATGACAGCTCGGGTGCCCACAGGGCATGCCGAGGCTACTGTACTTAGGCATAGTGCATTTGTTTGCCCAAGTACCCAGAGCCAGTTTTTATTTCCGAGAGGGCTGTCGTGCCCGTGGCAGTTCAGCCTTGCAAGCATTTTCTCCGTTTGTATTTCATGCTGCTTGTTCTTTTAAATGGGCCTGGTGTTTTGTGAGCTGGAAAGAGTCTCCAAGCCTGCTTATGCAGGACTGCAGAGCAACAACCCTCCTTGTAATGCCTTTCAGGATGGCTCCATTTATATTAATTGTGTCACTAAAAATATTCCCTTTTACTTAGGGGAGCACAGTCTGCCTCACAAATCATCCAGATAAGAAGAACTGCATCCACAGCGGGTAGCATTTTCTTTAAGGTATGGACTTTGTCTCTGGCAGCTTTAGAATAACGCCTGCTCTTTACTCTCTTGCAGGAAGGAGCTGGTACAGAAAGCTGGTGCGTGTTCCCGACTGGCTCTCGTGCTTGGCAGCAGACGTGGCTCCGTTTCTACGGTTAGAAACAAAACTGTGAGTGTGGCCCAAAGTCATTCAAAACATTATCCTTAAGGAAGGGGTGAAAATAGAAACTCGGGTGCTGCCGTGCTTGGCGAAACCCGTCACGATGACAGCGCGCTCGTTATGTCCATGTTGCGTGGGCTGTTCGCTAGGAACGCTGGCAGTGCAGGGGCCGTGACTGAGGCGTGTGGCAGGGTTGTCAGGCAGCCTCCGGCCCGGCTCGGCTCAGCTCAGCAAGTGTTTTGCGTGTCCGACATCAGTGGCTGATAGCTCTGGGGAGTGCTGTCTGGGTTGGGGTCACCCCTGCTTACCCGGCCTCCTCAGAGGGAAATGGGGGTGGTGAGGCGACAGGACTGAGGGGCTGCCAGTTCATGGCAGCAGCTTTTTGTGTTCCTGGAGATTTTTCTGTCTTCGGGGTCACGTGATTCTGGGGAGGGCCAGTGCACGGTCACCAGGCTGGCTGGCCGGCCCTCCCAGAGAGAACTCTGACTGCCCAGCTGTGGTTTGGCCCTGCGATCTGTTCTTCACCCCCTGACTGGAAGCAGAAGCTCTCCCTCCCGGCCCTGCTCTGATCCAAGCTCCCCACGGTCGGTGTGTGTCTGCACTGCTCCCTCCAGCCTTTGCCTTCGGGCCCAGCAGAAGCCTGTGGAGCAGCACCCACGCCAACAGGCTGCATCAGCTTCTGGGTGTTTCTCTCCCCTCCCACTCTTCCCTTCTTCTGTGCTACTCACTCCACCTTCCTCGACTCTGCACTTTCCCCTTGCCTGCTCCAAATCCCTCCTCCTCTTCCTCCCCCGGCCCCTCCCTCACCCAACAAAGTCTTAGGTTCTTCCCGCTTGTAATTTGTCGCTAATCAGCTGTCAGTGTTGGAGCAATGATGAGAGGTTCATCTCTTGCTGAGGGTAATGGCCTTAAAAGTCACAGAGTCAATGTCAATGGGATCGCTCCAATTCAATCAGAGACCTGAATGAGAAATGGCCCCCGCTGACATTAGCACTCATTTTGAGCCCAAGCATCTGGGCCCTAGTAAATAACCATCAGTGGGTGGGTCCGGGGGACAGGTCATTAGCCCCACGAAAAATAAATATCGTTTCCCTTGATGGCTGCGAGTAATTTAGCTCAGACGAGGAAATTTCACCCTAGATTAAGTATGATGAGCCAATATCAGTCAGAGGAGGCCAAACAGTAAGAGCTTGATGAGATAGAGGGAAATTTATATGCAGCTGGCTGAATGCAAGATGAGTCTAAAGAAATGATGTTCTCTTCCACTCTTTACCCATGTGCGATGCCAGGCAACGCGTTTCCTGTGGCCGACCCGCCTTCCCCATGCTCCTGGGGGCTCCCCCAGCCTGTGGACACCCATTTGTGCACTGCACAGCCCGTCCACTGCCATCCCCCCGCCCTCCACCAGCACCAGCCTCCGCTTTCAAACAACTGGCTGTCGCGCTGACAGCTTCGGCGCGCGGTGGCTCAGAGCGAGAGCGGCGGCAGAAGGCAGCTTCCGGAGAGGAGCCTGCCATGTCCGCGGGCTTGCACGCGAGCCCCAGCCGCAGCCAGCCCTGCCGATCTGAAAGCAGCAAGGGGGCTTAATTGCTCCAGAGGCCCTCGAGGCCCATCGCCTGCTCCCTTTCTCTTACGCAAGTAACGCAATAAGCCTCCCCCTCGGTTTGCTCTGCATGCTTTTTTTTTTTTTTTCCTGGTTACTTATTTAAGCCATCAATCTAGTACACGATATGCTCGACGGCTGTTAATGCCACCCCCCAGCCCCGCTTTAGTGGGAGCACACATTGGGAATCGTGTTTTATGTCCGCTGGAAACAGTAAGCAGGCAGCTTCCCTCTCCCTCATTGGCCCAGCTCTCTATCCTAAAGCTGTGGCTGGAGGCTGGGGTCTGTCCCCCAGTTGTGCTCTGAATACAAATCAGACTCGCTGTAGGAACCAGTTCAGCTCTTCCTCTTTGTCAGGCCTTTCAGGCGGACCCCACGGGTGACTGGGATGAGCCTGATAAGCTGGGATGCCAGAGGAAGAACCGAAGCAGGCCAAGAGCAGACACAAATCATCAGAAACCATGTGGAGGAGTAGGTTATTTTAACACAGGCATGAAGGAGGGAACTGTGAATGGAGGGAAGCAAGAGCCTTGCTGCAGTGAGCGCAGGCTTGGCTGTTCCTTAGGAGGCCAGTTTCTTGGTGTTAGAGCTCGTTAATTGTGCCAAGAACAGAAGTTGGGCTAAGAGAGCTGGGTGGCTTTGTCCTTTATTTCTACCTACCTGGTGCATTCCCTTGCGCGTAAATATTTGTCTCACTTCACTTACGTTCTCTGTTACAGAGTCAAATATCTCAGCCAGGGAAGACCAAGCAGTTAGCCGGTTTGAGAGAGAATTATTAAAACAAGTGTAAATCTGCTGGGAATGCAGTTGTTCTTTTCCAGGATGCTCCCTGGGAAGCTAGCGGTTTCTTTCTACCAGCTCGCCCGTTTGCACACTGTACTCCCAGGGGGTGACAAAGCGCGGCTGTCCCCTATCTCTACAGACCTGGTCCCTCACTGCGGTTGAGTTCACCAGCAGCAGCTTGTAGGGGGTCACTCGGTCAGCAGCAGCAGGTGCCTATCACTTAGGGCAGTGGTTTTTAAGAAGCAATGCTAATAGTTCATACCTGTGTTAACCTTTCCTATGCCCAACTAGGCAGGTGCAAAAGTATCTTGCTAAATATCCTGCCCTGTCTTTCAAAATCTCTTTTGAAGGCTGGGCCTCATGACTGTGCTGAAGGGCTACCCAAACCGTGCAGAGCAA
Organism: Megaceryle torquata; assembly: GCA_024611175.1. Taxonomy (NCBI): domain Eukaryota; kingdom Metazoa; phylum Chordata; class Aves; order Coraciiformes; family Cerylidae; genus Megaceryle; species Megaceryle torquata. Next base: position 2,311 of record JANIJG010015087.1, on the reverse strand, counting down.
GAGACTGAGGTGCCAGAATAACTGCAGTGGGCATTTCACGTTTCCTCTGGCCTCATAGCGTCTTAGAAGTATTCCTTCTCCAAAATAAATCCTCCGCAGCTATGGTCAGGGGAATTTTCACAGTTTCTTCCAAAGAAAGGTCTGGCCAGGACGTAGGGTCTGAGCTCGAGAGCAGAGTGTAAGGCAAAGCTGGTACACAGATGCACCCCATTTCCAGCCTCGCTGGTTCTGAATGGCATCCCCAATGCCCGGGAGCTGCAGCAAGCATAGCCAATTTATGGGGCTGCTGAGTCCCTCGGGACCAGCTGCTTGCTCAGCTTTCCTGTGAAACAGCAGCGTTCAGCAGGAGCTGACAACACCTCCCGCATCAGAGTGCATTCCCCTCCTGAGCTCCCCGTTCCCCCTGACTTCCACTGTCCCAGCTTAGGCTTTTCTTGGCCCCCAAAGGTCTCCCTGCAGTTTGCAGGGGGCCGGGAGGCTGGTTCCCCTCCTCTGGGGTAATGGTGAGAGCATGCTTACTCACCCTGAGCTCTGAGTTAGAGCGGGAATCGCCGAGGCGGTTCCAAAAAGCCCTGTCAAAGGAGTGAGGACGTGTCCGACCTTCGGCTGGTTTTACGAGTGAGAGCATCTTGGCCGGTGTGCAGCTGAAAATATCCCAGCCCCTTGGAGGATGCGCAACAGCAACAGGAGCTGCGCTGGGAACTCCGCAGGACTTCTGTCATGTCATTTGTGTCTCACAGGGTTCCAGCACTGTGTCTGAGGCTGAAAACCCCTGTGTATGGCTGTCAGACAGTTCCGTAAATCACTCCGTGCAGAGGACTACCAAAGCGAGTTTTATCTTACCTGGCTCCATCTCCCATTCTTTTCCTCTTGGGGAAGTTGCTCTGGGGAAGGAAGGGCCCAGCCCAGCCTGCAGAGCTGTTGTGGATTTTTAGGTTGTTTAGATGTGTGCAGGGCCTTGTTAGGGCTGGCATGAAGTCACGCTGCTAACAATGGAAGGAGTCTCTGTCTGCTTCATGGCAACGTCTGTGGGGAGCCATCGAAGTGGGTTCAGTCTGTTAGTTTATTCCATGGTTGCAACTTGACTTTTTGATAAAGATGGAGTAAACTATTTAATTCTGGAAAATGTTCTGAGATCTTGGCTTTTTATCCTAAATCAAGGTTGAAAGCTTACTGGTCTGTCTGCCTATCTATCTGGCTATTTATATATCTATATCAAAAGTTCCCGATGCATGAAAAAATCTGACTCTTTTTGCTCCTTTCCTGACAATAGGATACTGTCAGCTGAAGAGAGAGGCTGCTTGTAGTGGAGGGAGTGAGCTGATTTTTTTTCAATGAGGTGAAGCAGTATAGCCAACAGAAATAAATGCAGTGAATGACCTGGCACCTCTTTTTAAAGGTGTGGAAAACTTTGTGTCCTTGTACCAGCAAATGGTGCTGACAAGTAAGCCCCAGAACGTAGAGAATGTGATTTTATTGTACAGAGATTCCTGGTGATGAAGTGAACGTGAGCTTCTCTCTAATGCTTGTTTTGCATCTTCTTTGCCCCTGTCTCGTGAACTTGCCCAGGTCTTAATGTGGCAGAGCTGCAGGTTCTGTTGCTGTCACAGGGAAAAAAAAAGGCAATAATAACTTCAGGTGTAGTTTATCTAGAGTAGCTTCACCCTCTCTCCTCACGGTTTTGAGGAAAAAAAACCAAAACAAACCAACAAAAAACCCAACACTTGGCAGGACTTCTTGGGCCTGAGCATAGACCCCTTTGGAGGGGGGTGGTCTGTGCTTGGAGGTACTGACAACAGCTGCATTTGTCTCGGGAGTCGGTGCCTGGGAGGGGTCGCAGTTGTGTGGCCTGCGCAGCAGTGGGGAGCCGTGAGGGGAAGGTAGGAGATATTGGCTCCTAACCAGGCCAGAAGGGTACTTTCTGTGCAGCAGGATACATACAGCAGAATCGGGAGTTCTTTGCTTCATTTTTCTACAACAAAAGGTTTTCTCCTTATTGTCTCCTTTTGCTGGGGTGTTTCAGTCTTAAAGATTTTTTTTTGTTGTAGTACCTTAAGCTACAGCGTACTCTGGTGGGTAGCATGGGCTGAATTCTGTCCTAACGTCAGCCGGTGCAAAGTTAGCAGAGTTATGGCCACTTATGCTAACGCTGCCTTTGGCCCCGTGCCTGCCCTGCTCCCTCGCCAAAGCAGAAATTGCTGTTCCTGGGTTTTTTTCCTCACATTCCCCCCCCCCGCCCCCCCCCCCCCCCCCCCCTCGTCCCTCCTCCTCCCCTTCCTCTTCTCCTTGTTGCTTTCGCCTCATCCTCCTC
>JANIJG010015086.1:22334-36388 GCA_024611175.1 Megaceryle torquata | reverse complement strand
CCGCCGCCACCGGTTCCACCCGGTCGCCGCTGGGCGCGGGCCGCGCCAGAGCCGAGCGCCGCGGCCCCGCCGAGCCGCGCGCGCTTCCCGCAGCGCCCCTCCCGCCTGCCTGCAGCCGCGCGTCCTCAGACGGGCGAGGACGCGCATGCGCGCCCCCTAGCCAGGTGCGGGGCTGCCGGTGCCAGCGGCGGCCGTGCGGGTGAGCTGCGGGGGCAGGGGAAGCCCTCGTGCGGGGGACGGTAGGCAGGGGGTTATTGAAAGGCAGCAGCGGATTCGGCGTGAGGAAGCCCTTGGAGCCGTGCGGGTTACGTGCGTGGCGGGCCCGGGCGCCAGCTTGGGCGCGGTGCTCTGGAGAGGGCCGCACGGCGACTGGTCCGACTGGTCCGTGACAGCCTCCGGGAGATGAGCCCGGAGCAGCTGGCTCTTGGGATAGGAGACGTGCGTGGCGCTGGGTCGAAATACTTTTGGGGCTGAGTCAGGGAAACTTGGAGCTTCCTGCAGACCCCCTTTGTATTGGCAGCAATTTCTGTTTTCTGCTCTCTCAGGGTAGTTTATTCAGAACAGGAATTGGTGTAACGGTCAAAAACAATGAGAACCTGAGGTTGCATGAAATTAAAGATGATTTTGCACCATTTTGCATAGTCCTCATTTTACGTTGTGTGAAACAAGAACGATACAGCCATTTGCTTAGTGAAACACAATCTGGACATTGTTTCTCTCTGCGGGACCATCTGTATTCCTATGTGAACCCGAGCATTCCTGTGTGAACACAGGCATTCGTAGGTGAACACAACCACTTACCTGGCCTTACAGTTCTTCTTTGTTACTCAGTAATCAAAGTAGGAAGCACAAACAACCATATAAGACTGAGCTGACCAAATGAGTAGCTACTGCAGTCACAAGCATCAGACTGGCAAATTGGTGTGAATAATTAGACTTAGCCACATTTTCAGACTGGACTTTGCACCATTTTTCCATCTCAAGCTCATACACCCATCCAGAGACAGTATTAGGAAACTTTCTGATGTGAATATCAGAATAACGTCCTGGAGACTTTCTCTTCAGGGCTAAATGGCTGGTTTGCATTCATTTTTAGTGAACTCGGTGACAAAAGATGTTTCATGGAATCGACCGTGAAATCAGATTTTGCATACATTAAGGATTTGGACCAGTCCTTACATTAATGCATTTCAGAGTGCATGGGAAAAATCTCAAAAGAATGTTTTGTGTTCAGCAACCTCCATTCTTTGCTGATATGATAATTGTTTCTTTCCTGAAGAGTGAAAGTTGGTACTCTGGACCACTAACACTTGAGGGCACTAGCCAATATTCTCCTTGCACTATCAACTGGTGAGAATTTTGTCCTGAGAATAGCTTTATAGGTGACAGGAGAGACCTCACCTTCACTGACAAAAAAAAAAAAAAGAAAGCAGAAAAAAAAAAAGGGCAAAAAAAAGTCCCACACAAACAGTCTTGCCTAATTCTAGGGAAGAACATCTACATTCAACTCAGCTGCAGTGACAGCTTCAAACCTCAGAAGCTTCTGCGGCAGTGGGCACATCCTGGGTGGGCACGTCCTGAGCAATAAATTGACACTTTCACCTGGTCCACCTTTCTAAGAAACAGCAAAAGAGTTTTAAGACTCTCCAAACTGACTGAAGTTTCTAGATGATAGGGAATTGTTCTAGAGGTACAGGTTATCCAGCCTGCTTTTTCAACTGACTGACTTCAATATGCAAAAGCTTGTGCTGAAATTCAACATGCTACAACTCCCAGAAGCTCAACAAACAGGGATAAAAAGGATACAAAGCTACGCATTGCATGCAAGAGACCTGGAAAGGCAAAGGATGGTTGGTGGAATAAATTGTTACTCTTGTTACTGATAATCACAAGAACCAGCTGAAATACCCCAAACAGTTAAGAGATACAGATCAAATGTCTCACTGTCACCACGCTGGGGCTTTCCTGTACTCATAGAATGACTTCTTCTCCGATGTTTTATAACCAAAAGTGTGTTTGTATGGCCAGAAATCTCCATTGCCGCATTTCCCAGCTGTGCAGCTCTCTTCTTGCCACAAACTGCTGGCCGTGTTTGGGAGGTAGAGGCACCTGCCTTACAGCTTGTCTGCCTATGGAAATATAAAAGAGCTATTATTCTATCACTGTAGTTATAGCTCTAGAAATCCTAACGTGGACATTTTCTTTCCTCTTTGCTTTATACTATTTTCAAACGAACATAGTGAATCCAGAAAAAAATCTTCCTCTGGAGCACATGTGCATGCGGGACGGTGCGCAGTGGTTGCGCACATCTTCAGCGGAGCCGTGATTCCACTTTCTGTAGCGTGCTGTTAGTAAATTCTCTGTGTAAACAAACCCACGTGCCTTACAACCTGAAATGACAACTTTTGGAAGTGTGAATTTGCTGCACGGGGGAACGCTATTCCAGAAGGCTTAGAATGTAGTAATTCTGTCGGAGAACTATTTTGTTACCGTCAACGTAACAAAAATACTGTCCGGGATTTTGGTGTTATTTCTTTATTTCTCCACCCACCCTCCTGGGGCTTGCCTAGGATTGCCTCCTGCTCTCAGGTGATACTTTTCAGATGCTATTTAGGTGAGTGAGAGTGTATTTTTCCCTATACTGTTGTACAGAGTTGAGCAGATGGGAATTTAGAATCCCAAAGTGGTCTCTGGCTTGCAGCCATGGAAAGCCAGAAGTCTTGGCGAGCAACCCAAGCAGACAGGAGAGTATCACATGATGTAAATGAGGATTTTTGGCCACTGACATCATTTGTGAGGTAGCCTTGCCTCATACTCACGAGGCAAATAGTTTTCAGAAGAGCTATCTTTATCACACCTGGGGTTTGGGGAGTAGCACCCAGATGCCTGCAGAACTGAATGAACACACAGAGATATATCCTTCGGTAAAGTCAGTCTTAGAAATGCTCAATGACATTTGCGTGATGAGTATTTTAACTACCATCTATGATTTTGCAGAAAGTGGAGCACATGATACTCTGGTACATTCTGCAGTATGAATGAATACACCGCAGCAGATTTTAGGGCATTCTGTCTTGTAATCTATGGGTTACTGCTATGGTGGTCAGTTGAATATAAAGGGGTACTGCATGAAAGGTTTGGATGGCCAATCTTTATCCTGCTACCGTAGGTTTTAGAACGTGTTTGAAATGGTTCTGGATGTGTCACGTGTCATATGCGTCATAACTACACTGGGGAGGCGAAGGGGTACGTAAAGTGTCTGTCCTTCAGGTGGGAGAATTAAGATGGTTGGGACAGAAGCGGTAGATCCTCACAAGTCAAGAAGAAAGCAGGCTGAATGGGTTACATTTGTGCTGGGATGGATGTCTGGGGATATGAGATATGCCCGAGTGGGTCATGTCCCGTGTTTGTAAAGCTGGGAGTGTAATGCAGATGTTGAGGAACAGATGATGTTGATTCCCTGGGGAACTGACTGCGCGTGCCATGTCTGGAGGTTACGAAGATTGGCAAAGGAGAAATTCACACAGGATAATGTGGAATCTGCAGCTAATGCGATGGGGTGAATAAAAAGAGCGTGGCACAGAAGAAAGCGAGGCGATGTGCCACGGAAGCTGCTAAACAAGGTGTGTTGGTTAACACACGGGATGCGTGATTTGCTGCCAAGATGATGGCAGCGAGGGCTGATGCAGCCCCAGCCGCACACGAGCTGCGTCGGACACGTGATGATGTCTGGCAGAGCAGTGCGTGGGACGTGTCACACCTTTATCTGTCACACGAAGCACAAAGGTTCGAGGCTTTGCGCGCCACGTACCAACAGCAGCAGTGACGAGAGCGACAGGTGCCATGCTGCCGGCTACCGTAGTGCGCTGCAGCCGGCCAGCCGTGGCAGTGGGCGGGCAGCCGGGGGCGGGAGGTGGGGCGCATGTCCCTGCAGAGCCCGGCTAGCGGTTCTGTTCGGTTCGATTCGGTTCGGACCGGCCGCTCCTCTCCCGTCGCTTTCCCGCCCCCGCGCGCCGCCGCTACCCTCGCGCGCTTCCCCGTGCCCGCCCCACCCCGGAGCCAGGCGCCCCGCCTCGCGCCCCCTCCCCCAGCGGGCGCCAGCCCCTCTCGGCCGTTAGCGCCGTCGCCGCTTCAGTCAAGCGGCGAGAGCGAGCGCGGGAGGAGGCGGCAGCGGCGGCGGCGCCCGCGCTGTAGCTGGAGCGGTGGCCGCGGGGGGCGGGGGTCTCCGTGCAGGGAACAGCCGGCCCTCCTCTCACCAGCCGCGGGGAGGAGGGACGCTGGGGAGGGGAAAGGGGGGGCCCGAGCGGAACGTCGTGGCGCGCCGCCCGCTCCCCTTTAGGACCGCGCTGCCGAGCGACCGCCGCCGCTGGCGGGGAGGAAGGGGCGAGTCTCCCCAGAGCCTTCTTCGCCCCGCGGCTTTCCTTCCTAGGCCCGGTGCCGGAGGACGGGGGGTGTGGGGGGGGCGTGCCGCTCCGGAGGGGCGCGCGGGGTCCCCGCGGGTCCCCTCAGGCTCGGGCTCGGGCTCGGGCTCGGCGGTGCCCGGGGCGGGTGAGATGTCAGGCTGAGCGGGTGTGAGCCCGGGGGTGGGGTTGGCCGTGGCCGGGGGGTGTGTGTGTGTGTGTGTGCGTGCGTCTATGTGTGTTGGGACCGTCCCCTCAGCCGTCCCGTCCCGCCCCGCCGCCTCCGCGTTGCGCCCATGGTGATTGTGCATCCCCGGAGCGCCGAGCGGGACAGCAGCGCTCCGAGCTGCCGGCGCCTTCCCGCCGCGCCCGCGCGGGCCGGCCAGCCGGGGCGCTCAGGTGGGTGGCGGCCGCTTCGGGGAGGGGAAGCGGGGACGGCTCGTTAGGCGCGGGGGGGGGGGGGGCGGGGGGGGGGAGTCTCTACGCTGCCTCGGGTGGGTGGCGGGGTCGCACAGCTCCCGCCTCGCCCAGCGGGTTCGGCGGGCGAGCCGATCTGGGCTGTAGCGCTGCGTGTGTGGCGGGGGGGGGGTGGTGCCTCCCGCCTTGCACACACCCGGGCTTGCACCCCGCTGTCGTGTGTTCAAGGAGCCGCTGGAACGGGGTGAATGTGAAAATCCTGTGGTGTTGGGAGTCAGGTTTTTCACGTCATGTAGAGGGGTGTGCGCCTGTGGTTAAATCTTATAAGGAAATCTTTACAACTACCTTCCTTCTCTTTTGTTTCCCGATGTTTAAAGAGCTAATTGCACATGGGTGACTTAACTGCCTAGGATCTACCACAGGCTCCGTTTCCAAAGTGTGTGACTTAATCTTTAATAAACTCCATCGTTTAAGCAAGCATCCTCTAGACGTGTTATTTTGGGGTATTTTTTTGTCACCATTTATAAACGACTGATAATTTTCTGTGCTAGAATGAGGTCTAATGCATAGGAATATATACTTCTTGACGTGTAGCATACTTTTCTCCAGTCTCCTCATCAGAATTCTGAATTTTAATTCATGTTTTTATGGAGGAGGCGTTTAAAGACATAAATAAATAGCAATAGTTTTCGTACGTTTTAAAACTTAATTTCTTCGTACGTTCACGTGTAGATAGAGATTTATCTTTCATTTGGACGCACATTCTTCAGTAAAGGACCAAACTGAATAACCTTCTGGGTTCTTTTTCTCCCTTAAAATGGGCTTCTGTGGTAGGATATTTCTGTAAATCATTTAAAGTTGCGTATTTCCCCTAATTGTCTTCATCCTATCTTTTTGTTGTTGTTTTTGTTGGCTTTGCTTACTCCCTTGTACTGTACATTTTCTGCTGTTGGGGTTTAATTTATTAGGTACCTTTATGTTTGTTTATGTCTAATAGGGATTTTTCTTCCTTTTTTTTTTTGTCTCTCTAGGTGTTGGTGACTTCAGAGTCATTTAGTGCTTTAGTTCTGAGGAAGTAGAGACACGAGGATTGTATCTGTTTTACATAGAGAGCTACAGCTCTTCACCACTACTTTATTTTTTTTTTCTCCTCCTTCCCATTTCTACTACCACGTAGGGGAGGACAATTTGGGAATTATTTTAATAGCCATTTACTCCCCCTTTCCCTCCCTCAGAAATCTGCCTTGGTCCCTGAGGCATCCGCTAGACATAGTCCATTACAGGACCAGGAGAACGTTATCATCATAAACATCATCACCTCTTGCTTGGGAGCTTCGGTAGTACCCTTCCCTCCCTTGGAGTCCAGAAGACTTCCTCTGCCACCCTTTTTGGCTTAGTAGAGGACCCGGGAAAAGGGGTACCTGGCAAGGCACGTGACCTTATTCAGGGAGCCAGAACTGAAGCAGCACTTGACACGTTAGAAGAAGCACCCATCTTGGGTGTCTTTTTCGTCTTCAACTCCCTTCTTCACCCCATTTCTGGTAAGTCCTCTTCAGCCCATTCATTCATGCAGTGCATGGCTCCCTTCCCCCACTGCCGGCGCTGGGAGAGACATGCACAGAGAGCGGGGTGGGGGAAGGGAGGAGGGGAAGCTGGCGCTCTACACAGGGGTCGGGGAAGAGGGGAGGGGGTATTGTACCACAATCCAGGGGAACCTGGGCAGAGCTGGATCAACCTCTCGTCAGAAAAGCGGCTGATGTGGGAGGAAACGCGTGTTTTATTTGCAGGGCTGTGCGTCCACGCACAGCCAGAGTGGATGGGGGGTGAAAAAAAAAAAAAAAAAGCTGCTGCAGGGGAAAAAAAAAAAAAAAATAAAAAATGCTAAGACCGAAGTAGTAGGATAGCTGATGCTGACCAGTATCGAACTGGTGTTGCAGAGAAGAGAAGAGAACGGATTATTCACTGGAGATGAGTAACTGGAGTGTGTGAATGAGGAATGTTATCACCTGCTTGCAAGCATGTACATAGAGGAGGAAAGGCGGGGGTGTGGATGTCTGCCTTTTTGAGGCAATTGTGCCTGGAAGGATCGCTGCTGGCAGCTTTAACATCGCTCCGTGCAAAGGTGGAGGCAAGCAGATGAAAGCCATCGCAGGGAGTGCAGTTGTCCATCTCCGGGGATGGGTGGGGGTCGTACAGGGAATGAACGGGAACGATTAATATATTCCCATATCCTTTGACTTTTGCAGTCTACAAATCTCACAGGGAAGAGGAGGTGAATAACGTGATAATGCCCTCAAAGAGGTGTGCTTGGGTTTCACCAGCCTGCAGTGACTTTAAATTCTATGATGCATGTGTAGAGGGCGGATGATAATGCAGCAGCACTGGACAGATTGTGCTGCAGCTGCTCAATATCTTATATAAAATGCATTAAAAAAAAATAATTTGTTTTTCAGATTCTTTGTTTAAAAAAAAGAAAAAAAAACCCCAAATGTTATTTCCACAGATTCTCGGTTATGTGACAGTCTTTAGGAATCTAGTGTCTGGAAGGTAGGAGAGGAATTTTTCTTGAGGTTGTTCTTAAGCATCATCATAGAGCAGCGGTGTCAGGAATGAATTGATTTATCCTGGATTTATTTTTCTAAAGCAGTTTTAACAAGTGGTTCAGGAGGTCAGTTTTTATCTCTGTATATATATCTCACTGTGGGTTATATTCATCATCCATACGTATTTCCTTCAGATTTTCTTTAGGTGATCATCATTGTGGTATCTGTGTGGAAAAAAAATAAAAATAAAAAAATTGTGCTTTATTCTTGAAGCAGCTGTGAACTGTTTTCAGTCCAGCTCTCCCTGTGATTTAGGAATGTATATATTTCCAGGATGCTTCAAATACTGCTCTCATTAAGATGAGACAGAGACTTCCATGACAGCGTATGATGGATCATATGCTGGGTCATATGTCAGATGACCCCTCATTACCTATTTAACCAGTCTGCTACCTAAGACTGACTGTAGAATTTAGATGTGTCTTGAGGTATCTCCTAAAGGAGGTAATTTAGGAACATCTGCCAACTGTTTTTAGGTCTTCAGTGTCTTGAGGTGTGGTCTCCAAAGTAGCATTCTATAAACTGATGTGATGGTAGAGACAATTGGTTTCTGGAAAGTGTACTTCAATTCAAGCCTTAGCTAATTTATGATTAAAAAAAATAAAAAAAGCAACATACCTCTTCCAATTTAAATAGCACTGTTCTAGAAACAAGTGTTAAGGGATATCTGTTAATGGTAAATGTGAAGGTGCAGCATTATTTGTAGGGTGGCGAGTGCTTGGAGCTGTGTTTTGCCTAATTCTCCATTTTCCATGGCTGTCAGTGTCCTTGCTCTTTCCTTCTCACATCCACAAGATTTTTATTACAGTTATCTGAGCTGTAGGGATTAAACACGCCTAGAGGTATGCTAAAATAAGATGATTCTGTTAGCTGCTGAAATCCACAGAGTTGCATTAGCTGCATAGTGCCCTGTAACTGAGGACCAGAGTCTAAGCTGAGGTCTAAAAAAGACGTGACTCTGGGAGGGGCTGATTGCAATAATTGTTGCACTAACTTGTTCCCTAGATTGCTCTAAAGTCGATAGGACTGTGCTACACCACCAGATCACAAGATGAGTAGTTGCCATCGCTAGATCACATCGATTCCTAATACTACAATGAGAGTCCATTTGTCATTCCCATCAAGAAAAAAAACCCCAAACCCTGGTGTTTTTAACTTACAGAGGCATTGAGTAGTTGCATTCTGAATAGAAAGGATATGGAATGCTCTTTTTGAATACTAAATATCTTCTATGTTACATGTTTATGGACAATACATACATGAATGAGTATCTTCTTATAACTGATTTCATGTTTCAGCTTAGGGGGAAGTGCATCACGATGAAAAAGAGACTAGTGCATTTTTTTCCTACTTTTGGGTCTTGAAGACAGGACAAGGAATAAATGGACAATGGAGACCAATCTCCCATTCCTGGAGGCAGGTCTCTGAGGTGCTTCTTTCTGTGAAGAGAAGATCTCTTCAAGGAAAAAGGAGTGGTGCTGAGAGATTTCCAGATCTCTTTAGACAGCTGATCTGATTGGCTGGATTCCCTGTTATGTCAATAAAACATATTCGTGTATGTTATCAAGTAGAAAACTAGCACAGTGAATGCTTTTGTTAGGACAGCTGCTAAAGGTGGATTATGGATTCAAGGAATGCAGGAGGGAATGCATTTGCATCTGATGGGAAGGGGAGGAAGCTGCTGTGTGAATGCCAGAATAAAGCAGAGCTTAAGCAATACAGGGATGCCACAGCTCAAAGTTGAGGTGAGCGTTCTGTTCTCACTGTAAATTGCTTAGAAACTACACAGTGTCTTTCTGAAGCAGATGCAGCAGTGTCTGTCTGTCTGGCATGACACGCAGCTTTTTATCATAGAGCTTTTACTTGAATGCCCCCCTTCTACCCCTCCCATTCTGTTTTATACATTTAAGTTTATGATTATTTTTGTTTTCCTTTTCATTTCATAAATCTGTTGAATAGTTATTGAAAGATTGTGGTTGCATTGACTGTAGTAGCTTTGAGTGAAAACTGCATTTCGATTGGTCATCTTGGAGACTTCTAAACATCTGCTCTTACCCTTATATATCTATACTTACGTTGGAATAGGTGCCCTCATCAAATAGGAAGTATTCCGTGCACTCTCAGCATTGTCTGAGGCTGTCTCTTTTAGAATGAAATGGGTGGAGTTGAGTTGGTTTTTGGGGGAAAAAAAGCTGGAAATTATATCCATCTTGAGAGCTTAATGCTCTTATGCATCTGATTGCAAGGCAGGCTGTCCTCCTACAGACCATTTTCTTGAGAATGTGGGAGGGATTGTTAAGATGTTTGGGTTAATAGGGTAAATTGCAGGTTTTGTGATCTGTGAGACTTCTAACACAATCAAAATAGAGATTATAAAAAGAGGCTGAAACTTAAGTAGGTTCTGCTCTTATGAGCAGAATGTTAGTGTGAAAATGGTACTTCTCAAGGTGGAGAAAAAATGTGTTGGGTTGGAGGTCAAGGAACCAATAGTTAGGATTACTAGGTTCTTAGTCTTTACCTTCAGAGTTGAGGTTACCTGCCCGTCTCAGGATGAGTTATGAGCTTTTGTGTATATTTTTATAAAACTTTTAAGGATTAGAGGAAAACAGATACAGTATTAAGAAGGAGATGAATACTCATACCCAAGGCATTTTTATATGCCTGCTGGTTTAATGTGCTGATTGACATATCTGGATGGTCCCTCTTGATGATGCTGTAGCTCCTTTGAAAAGTAGAAGAAAGATGGAGGGAGGAAAAGATTGTACCCATTTTTCTTTCTTCTTCAATGTTTTGCTTATTTTTGAGGAAGAAAGTGCTGAAATGGCAGGCAGGGAAAGCTCATGGCAATCTCAGCAGATTTAAGGGGGTGGAGGTGGGGCCGTGTAGAAACAAGATTTGAGAAAAAAATGGAGCAGATCCCTATTGGCAAAGAAATCAAGAATTAGCAAGCAAAAACTGGGAGAAGGTTGCTGGAGAGAAAAATACTTGTTTCTTTGCACCAATGTCAGAGTCAGTACTGACTGGGGAAAAAAAAAGTAATCAAAACCCTAAAGAGGCTGAAAATGTAATGGCTTCTCCTGATTATTTTGGTTTAATTATGACCAATCTACCTAGTATTTTTATATTTATTTTTTTATTTACTCAATGTTCTATAGCTGTTTTTTTTTTTTAAACAAGATGGGCTAACCTGTTAGGTAGAGCTGCTTTTCAAAAGCGAGGCGGTAGATGGGGCTGTTTGGTCTCCCCAGGCATTCATACAAACCACAGACATAAAGGTTAAGTTGACAAGAAGCCATCTGAACCGTGCTGGGCCAATGCCATTTCTGAAAAACTATAGCTTGTCTCAATTCTTAGCTGAAGCTCTTGGCCCACAGAGTTTTTTGTGAACTACCCTGGAGAGAAACCTATTGTTGAGGGAGGCAGAAGTCGGGCAGGAGCTGGCAATTGTCAACCACTGCAAGCCCAAGCTCATCTTGCCCTTTTTACCTTCAGCAGCTTTGAAGAAGAAAAGAGGTTCTTTGAGATACCATAATATATTCCTTACAACCTCTCGCACCCATTTTCTTGCAGGAAGCAAACTCTCCATTTTCTACTTTACCTTGAGCATCTTGAGTGTTGTCAAGGGCTGGTCTGCATCTGTGGTTGGCTTTCTCTAGCTTCTGCTTTCAATGTGGTAGTATGAACACCTTTAATCCTTAGCTTTATTGTTGTTCCTCACTTACCAAAGCAGTGGAAGAAAAGTCATAGCCTTTGCTTATTGCCATTATGGTTCTCAGTACCAGAAGTAAAAATGGAAAAATGGCCACTTAAAATTTTATCTTCTTGTTAAGAAAAAGCTGTAGTAATATAAAAACCCTTGGGTTTTAATGAAACAAACAAATAAAATCATCTAGTTTGTACAGTTGTAGCAAAACAATCCTTTTGTGCTAAGATCTGCTGCAGAAAGTAGAATTATTTATAGTATTAAATGAAAGCAGTTGTATACCTGTGGTCTTTCTGCATTTTTTCTGCTTGCATCAGGTCCTGTCATTAGGACTACCAGGCAAAACTCTATCCCAGAGTTAATTCTATTTGAAACTCCTGTAAGCTGTATTGTTGAAAGCAGTGATTTCTACCTCTTTATTTTAATATGAATGTTCAAAAATGTGTCACAGAAAACAGCTGGTTTTCTCCAGAACGCTTTTTCCCTGCACCATGCTGCTGCTGCTTCTTTTATTTTTCTTCCATATAAATGAGTGGTCCATTAATATACCCGTAATTATTTTACAGCTTTCAAAATATTTTAATATATAGTCAAAAATAGTCCAAGTCCTCTGTTTTCAAGGCAAAAGGAGCAGTATCTTGCTGTTACCACATCTTGCTGTTACCACTTCTAACCACTGAAATGTTTTTTTTAGTTTGAACTTCCATTTTTTTTTTCTAGTTTTGGTGCTGAATTATTTAGTGCTGCTTATGTATAAAGGTGATTAGAAAAAGGGAGGAAAAAAGGGCTAGGCTGAGATTCAGACTTTGATTTTGCTTTAGGTTACGTTTATTAATGTCATATTAACATTGTGTTGATGTTGCTTGTTGCATTGTTTTTCCCTACTGTGTTCTGGATAATTCTAAATGCATTTCACAGAAGATGTGAAATATTTGTAAGAGCCAATCAGTCTTGAAATACATCTGTGAAAAATGTTGTTTTAATGGATTTCTTCCTTTCTGCTGGACTGCTTTTTTAAGGTGAAGAATTTGTCACACTGTTGTCTTCCATATATGGTGGAAAGGGATAGATCTGTCATCAGTGCTTATCAGTACCTAGGAGACAGGCCCAGTTATTTCCAGTTATAAGGAGTTATCCCAGTTGTGAAGCTGAAATTCTGGCCTTCAGAGATGGCCATTCAAAATGTTGTCAGTCTTTAGCATACCTCTTGGTACCTCCTCAAGAAAGGGGGATGCTGCTACCAGTACCGGTAGTTATGTCACACGTGTGTCAAGGGTGGTTTCATCCACCCATGTTGAGGACCAAGACCTGATTTGTGGCATTTACATGCTGTTGAATGTAAGTGGATTTGTTTCTGCTGTTATTTCTGTTGCAGATTAAGCATAGACGTTATTTTTCCACTCGGAGGTTGGATGTTGCATCCTAATGAAAAGGACTTGACTTGTCCAGAGGGAGTAGGACTCGGTACGGTGGGGAACGTGAATATAGGAGCCTGTGTACTCTAACAGAGTCTCATCTTCTCCACCATCTAGAAGTTCCATTGAAAGGAAGCCTTGAAGATTGCAAGACAAGTCCAAGATGTGCAGTTCAGTTGCTCCCAGGCTGTGGTTCTTAACAGACCGTCGCATCAGAGAAGATTACCCTCAGCAGGAGATCCTGAGAGCACTGAAGGCCAAGTGCTGTGAAGAGGAGCTAGATTTCCGGGCCTTGGTGATGGATGAGGTGGTGCTGACCATCGAGGATGGAAATCTTGGTGAGAATGAGATAAGGCTGGGAATGTATGGAAAGGGTACTTGGAAAAAAGATGGTAAAGTGGAGCATCTGTAGTCTTTAATAATAAATTCCATATGTGCCAGAATGCCATACACGATCTAAGTCATTTAGATGTACATGACATCATGTGTTTTAGCATTTACTGTGATAATCAAATCTAATCATTAACTTTGCTGATTCTCACTAGCCTTCCCTCTGTAGATCAGAGAGGAGTGTTGCTTTAGTTAACTGATTCCAGGACAAGGACTACAGGATGTCCTGAATTAAGAAGAAATTACAGATTTTCATTTTTCCATAAGTTTATAGGGAACATTTAAGAGTTTCAGGGGGACTTTTTTCTTCTGTTGCTCCAAGACAGTAAACACATTTGAAATAAATTTAAGGAATTTTCATTGGACAGTACAAAATGGCATGGAGCTAGAGGTAATAACGTGACATAACTAAAACATGCTGCTGGACAGTTAGGTAGTTACATATATGCCAAAAAAAAGAATGGAGCTGAAAATCAAAGTATGTGCATCAGAATAATTTGAACTGGTTTTTAAATTAAATCATAAGGTTTCAACTGTAAGATTTCGATTCTGTTTTCCAATTGGACTTTTTAATCACCATAAGAAAAGAAGAAAAAGGAAAGGCAAGACATTAGGGTGTGTTAGAAATGTTAAGTAAAATGATGCTGTAGATAATAAGCTTATGTTATAGAAAGAATATTAATACCACCAATGACAACCTGTATAACACTTAGGGTTGTTTTTTTTTTTTCCCCAACTTTTTCATTTGGATTTTATAAAGGAGGGAGACTGCAGTGTTGTTTTGTACCTTTACCTCTTCCATTTCTCTTTGCCATATATCAGTCAAAAAAAAAAAAAACCAAAACTTCATGTTCAGGGAAGAATTAAATTTCTGGAAGTTGTATTAGAATAATTCTGTGTGGGAAGAAAAAGAGAAAGTACCCTCAGCCCTGAAGTAAAGGGTGCCATGTGATTTTAACCCTTGTGATCTTATTCCTTGTTTCTTATTGGGGAATCTATATAGGAGGAAAATCTTAGCTGAGTCTGGGGAAGAACTTCAGTCAAAATTTGTATCTTACTGTTGCATGAGTCAATCAAGCATGAAACAAATGCATGGAAAAATGGGATTTTTTTTTTTTTTAATTTT
>JANIJG010015086.1:0-21364 GCA_024611175.1 Megaceryle torquata | reverse complement strand
GGTAGTTTTAGATGAGATATTAGGAAGAAATTCTTTACAGTGAGGGTGGTGAGACACTGGAACAGGTTGCCCTGGGAGGTTGTGGATACCCCCTCCCTGGAAGTGTTCAAGGCTGGGTTGGACAGGGCTTTTACCAGTCTGGTCTAGTGAGTAGTGTGCCCATGACAGGAGGGTTGGAATTAGATTATCTTTATTGGAACTAGATGATCTATAAGGTCCCTTCAAACCAAAACCATTCTATGAAGAGCTGGGAGTTTATAGAATCTGGAGTTTGGGGCATTTGCCTGGGTGTAAGAGACTTCTCTTACAACAACTTCTGTCTTAGGTAGAGGAGTTAATGGATACACGTGTATTTCTTCCCAGGTTCATGTCCTGACCTTGAGAGATGTATATTCATCCTTGACCTGGTAATTGCTTTGTTACACAAAACAATTTATATGAACAGAGAGAGACTGTGTAGCCTAATGCCCGTGTCAGTATTTGGATTCCAGATCCAAGAAACCATCCTCGAATGATGTGGTGAAAGACTTCTCTCCACCACCACCAAGTGCTTCCTATGAAAAGTGCCAGATACCTTTGTCAACCTAATGTGAACAGTCAAGCTGCTTCTTCCAAGTTGGTTTTTTTTATGCTCCAAATAGTGTTGTGAAGGCTTTGAGTGAATGAGTTTGAATCTTTCGCTTTCCCCCTCCCCTAATGAAAATTAGCAACTTCATTTTTCAGTTATCTCTGGAAGCTGCTTAGACCACCCAATTGAAAATCATCTAAAGATTTAAATTTTGGTAGAAACATGATTTAAATAGATTAGAATTAAATTTGGCACTCAAGGGCATCATGGCCTTTAATGTTTGCGTAGGTTTGGTTTTGCTATATTGGGACATTTAAAAAGTATCTTATGAAATGATGTCACCTTGTATCATGATGAAACACAAATGTCTGTGTCCTCTCCGTACAGAAAAGTCTGATCTATCAGTAGCAGGTAGTTTTTGATCAGATATTTTTTCAGTTGTAGAATTGTTCCACTCAGTACTCTCCAAATATTAATGTGAAAACTTCAGAGCTTTTTGAAACGCAGATTAAATGCTCAATAATACTCTTGCAGTATGAGTGCAGTGGTTTGCCATGTTTACCAACGCAGAAGCAATTTATAGGAAAGCTAAAAGATTTGCCTAAAGCACCACAGTAAGTAGAAGACTTGATTTATGCTTCTGAGTAGAGTGCTAGCTGCTTGCTTCTATGTAATAAGACCAGTGTTTCTAAGTTAATTTGCAGGTTTAATGCTTTGACATCTGACTGGGTGACCTAACAGGTAAAATTGCTGATGTACTGACATTGTTTGCTTCCTCTAAGTTTGCAGATGGCACCAAACTGAGTGGGAGTGTTGACATGCTTGAGGGTAGGAAGGCTCTGCAGGGGGATCTCAACAGGTTGGAACGATGGGCCAAGGCGATTGGGATGAAGTTCAACAAGGCCAAGAGCCAGGTCCATTTTTGGTCACAACAGCCCCAGGCAACACTACAGGCTTGGGGAGGAGTGGCCGGAAAGCTGCCCAGCAGAAAAGAACCTGGGGGTGCTGGTGGACACCCGGCTGAACATGAGCCAGCAGTGTGACCAGGTGGCCAAGAAGGCCAAGGGCATCCTGGCCTGGATCAGAAATAGTGAGGCCAGCAGGAATAGGGCAGTGATTGTGCCCCTGTGCTCAGCACTGGCGAGGCCACACCTTGAGTATTGTGTTCAGTTTTGGGTGCCACAGTGTAAGAAAACCATGGAGGTGCTGGAGCAGGTCCAGAGAAGGGCAACAAAGCTGATGAAGGGTCTGGAGAATAAGTCTTAGGAGGAGCAGCCCATGGAACTGGGGCTGTTTAGTCTGAAGAAAAGGAGGCTGAGGGGAGACCTTCTCACTCTCTACCACTATCTGAAAGGAAAGGAGGTTGTAGAGAGGTGGGTGTTGGTCTCTTCTCCCAAGTAACTACTGATAGGACAAAAGGGAATGGGCTTATGTTGTGCCAGGGGATGTTTAGGTTGGACATTATGAAAATTTTCTGTACTGAAATTAGTGGTGAGGCACTGGAACAGGCTGCCCAGGGTGGGGGTGGACTCACCATCCCTGCAGGTGTTCAAGAAAACATATAGATGTGGCACTTCAGGACATGGTTTAGTGGTTATGATAATGTTAGGTAGAAGGTTGGACTTGATGATCTTTCAAGGTCTTCTTCAACCTTAGTGATTCTGTGAAGGTTATTTAGAAGTATCATAACTTCTGTGAACTTATTTAGAAGTATCATTTCAGACACTCAAGATGATAAATAGTTGAGATGTCCAAATCTAGAATGCTGCCTTCTCTGCTTTCCAGTAAGAAGACCATATTGCTTGCTTTCTCTCTTTTGCCTACAACAAAACAGAAGCGTGGTTTCATCTGTTGGCCAGACAGGTGACACTGATAGAAAACTCGTACTTTGCTTAGTTTGGGTGAGGAAATCAGGGATTTTATTACTGATTCTGTTCTTCAGCAACATGTTATATCTGATGCAACATTGTATGAGGTGGATTTTGACATTGTGGATGGGTCTTTTAACACCCATCTTAACATTACAGTGGGCTAAACCTTTCCATTATAGAACAAATTTTGATTGCTTATAATTTATCCCTTATTAATAAATATCACCACTACACGGTAGGGTGGGCTGTGTCCTTAAGTCTTAAATGTCTTGTTTTGAAATTTTCTGCAAAGTGATTCAGTGGAAAGACACTTAAAGGGAAAAAAAAAAGGAAAGTATTTTTCATTTTGTGTTGGTTATACCTCCTCTCACTGACACAAAGACTTGGAGTAATTCACTCCATTTAAATGCAGTAGGAACAAGAAGAGTAAAATCATTTTGGGACTGGGGACTGTGGTGTCAGCAGGAAAAAAATGTGGTATGAAGGCAGCGTGCTTTGCAAACATGCTGGGACAAGAAATAGTTAATGGGAAGTGACTGCAGTGAAACCCTTGCTAGCTAAGAAATTGCTTCCTTCAGGAAGGAAATTGGAGCTGGAAACCAGTGAGGTTGTGGGTTATGTGTTGAAACTTCCCTGGGAAGTTTGCAGGCAAGGAAGGAAACTGAGTGGTTGGAGCAGAAGTAAAATTTGCAGGCGAAGAAACTACTTGACAGGAGAAACCTGTAGCTCTGAAATCAACTGGGAAAATAAGGAGAATGAAGTTGGGGCAGGAAGGAGGTAGAAGCAGACATTACATCTGGGGGATTAATTCTGTGGGGAGGGCGAGTGGGGAGTGAGAAACTGGGGCAAAACAAGCTGCGTGCAGTAGTTGCTGACTTCCAGTGCCTGGAGTGGAATCAAACCTTCCAGAGCTTTTCTCTCCTGCAGAGAACCAGTCCTCTGTCAGTTGGTTACATAAATATTTGTTGGCAGTGGAGCACCTCCACCTTAAGTGCTGGTCCACATAGAATCCTAGAATGGTAGGAGTTGGAAGAGACTTCTGGAGATAACGTCCAACACCCCTGCCAGAGCAGGGTCACCCAGGGCAGGCCACACAGGAACCGATCCAGGTGGGGTTGGAAAGTCTCCAGAGAAGGAGACTCCACCAGCTCTCTGAGCAGCCTGGGCCAGGCTTTGTCACTCTCACAGGGAAGAAGTTTTTCCTCGTGTTGAGGTGGAACTTCCTGGGTTCCAGTTTGTGCCCATTGCCCCATATCCTATCCCAAGGCACCACTGACAAGAGCCTGGCCCCTTCTACTTGACCCCCACCCTGCAGAGATTTGTAAACACTGATAAGATCCCCTCTCAGTCTTCTCTTCTCCAGGCTAAACAGCCCCAGGGCTCTCAGCCTTTCCCTGTAAGAGAGATGTTCCAGTCCCTTCAGCATCCTCGTATCCTCCGTTGGCCTCTCTCCAGTATTTCCCTGTCCCTCTTGAATGGAGTAGCCCAGAACAGGGCACAGTACTGCAGATGTGGTCTCACTAGGGCAGAGTAGAAGGGGAGAAGAACCTCCCTCGACCTGATGGACACACTATGCACCCCAGGAGACCATTGGCCTTCCTGGCCACAAGGGCCCACTGCTGTCCCATGGATAACTTACTGCCCACCAGGACTCCCAGGTCCTGCTCCATGGAGTTGCTTTCCAGCAGGTCAGCCCCTGACCTGTACTGGTGCATAGCTCTAATCCTCCCCAGGTGTAGGACTCTCCAGATAGAGCCTGCTGATGCAGTGGTGCTGACACTGAGCTGTCAGCTCAAGCGTCAAAAGTCTGTCTGGCGTATGAGTCTGTTACACACCACGTGCTATTCAGCCAGTCTAATCCATGTGCTGCTTAGGTGCTAAAGGATGGAAGTTTGCTTTTGATTATCTGCAAATGGAAAGATAAAATTCTGTTACGAGTAGCAGCACAAATACCCCCAAATTGGAAATGGACAAAACCAAACTTGCCCTTTTGATTCCTTTTGTTGTGTATCTGTTTTCAGATAGTAAATTTTAAATGACTTGATTGCAGGCTACTTTTTCCATCAGCCTTCTTCTAAACGTAGGGTGTTCTGCTCTGGAAACGTAACTTGCTGCCTAGTGAAGGAGAAGACAATTTGTAGGATGCCTTCTTTGTAGTTACAGGAATTTGTGACAATTGAGGCAGAACATTACCAGAAGAAAAGTGTTAGTCTGCTGATTTCAATTGGTCTGTTCAGAAGTTGCTTTTAATTGTTGTGTTTTTTGCATTTTCTGAGTCCCCAAAGTTTTTGGATACTAGGATCTGCTTTGTGAAAGTGCTGAATACTTTAATCCACAAATTAAATCCATTGGAGCATCAGCAGCAGCTGAGAAATCATGCCCTCCAAAATATCCATCTAGAATTCCTTTAACATATCTCTGGCTTTCCTTTCCCCATATAGGAAATCAGTAGAAAACTTCCTGGTTTCCTGTGGTGATGCCAAAATAAATGAAGTTTTTGACACTTAGATGTTATTGTGATAAACACAGTAAATAACATTCAAGAAAAAATTAATAACAGTGAGTTTCAAACAAGGATTTCAGTCCACCAATCCATGGACTACACACCAAACAGTGCTGAGTAGCTGCTTCTTAAGTGAGTGTTGTACCTCCTGTGCACATGAGATAAATACTCTGGGGAAAAATGTTTATGTAATTGAAGACAATGTGTGGGTGGGGGGTAGCAGATCGATGCCACAGACGTATCCTTAGTTGTGGCTTTTTCTAACCTTTATGTGCTTGATTTTGTGGCTTCAGTAGTTTTCTCTTCATGTAGTTTTAAAATGTAATACTGTAGACAGATATTCCTTGTAAATAATTTATGTGCAGTCACAATGAGACTGTGCTGGATGCATCCAGCATGGTTTACTAGCCAGGCTTTGGAAAATGTAGATGCAGGGAAAACCAGGAGTGATGCAGTGATGAGGTGGGTAATGCAAGTCTCTCTCTTTGAGTAGGAGTCCATGGATATCTTTACATTCAAGAGACGTACGTGTCAGTGAGACTGAGGTATTGTTTTACCTGTCTAAACACCTGAAGGGGTTGCACTTGTGCCTTGTTCTCCCTCCTACTTGCTTGGTGAATATGTAAATGGGCGTGTTTGGTGGGTGCTGTACTTCTCAAATGCTTGGGAAAATGATTTATTCCATTTCTGGAATTGGTTTTGTTTGGGTTCTTTAGATAGCACTGCTTTCAGTGCTTATATTTCATATTCTATGAGGAGTTTTACAGGCTGTTTTTCATGGTTAAGAATCTCTTCATATATATATATATAAAAATAATAAATAATACTTTTGGATGTCATCATGAAATATTGGACCTTCTGTTCCTGGATGATGAACAGACCACAGGGTGAGCTACATTCCTAGTTCTGTGGCCAGGCAGGATGCTGTGCTTGGAGTTGAGTTTTAATACAAAGTCATAAGGGAGCACTAGTGAACCTGACTAAACCTCCCATGTTAGAGGTTGTCAGTTGTTATGATTTTGAAATGATCTTTCAGGAGTTCCAGGATTTCCTGCAATGACAACACGTATCTTTAGCTCACTCTTCTAGAAAGCAAAGCCATCTAAATCTTACCTCTTCGTATTGTTGAAGGTGGCTTTCATTCCTATATGGTGGCTTTCATTCCTATATGGTGGCTTTAATTCTGAAGGTTTTTATTATGTAACCTTCACGAAGGAGGTTTTTATTAGTAACAAAACCCAGCATATCACATTCTCCCACTAGTATGGGTATGTATCCCTGTTTCCCTGAGTGAAGGTATTTGTGAATTTTCTGTAGACTTAAGATAAAAGCTTGAGCTCTCCTTTGCCTGAGTTGCTGTCCATCTCTGCTTATTCTCAGTGAGGCAGGGTAGTTGGTAGTTGCACCTTAAAAATTCTTTCAAGTTTTGGAATAGATCTTACTTGTTCCATGAAACTTGATTCAAACTCAACTTGGAACCTAATGGGGACTACCTTTTGAGCCCCTGAGATCTTTATACATCTGTCTGTATTGTTGGGTGACTGCTTCTGCCAGGAGGGCAGGATGGTGGTGCGAAAGACCTGTTTCCAGTTGTTTATTTAGCATTTAAGAAGAAAAGTTTTGCAACTTTCTTCCTTCCTTTTTTTTTTTCCAGGGTTTGCCTTTCTCATATACTGAATTTCTTCTTAAGTCTCTTCCCCAGTTCTGTTGTGGTCAGGGAATCGGGCTGTGGAGTCCTCTGCCCCTTCACCTGCAGACTTATCGAGGCACTTTCCACTTCCATCACGAAGAATTTTATTTTTTTTTATTACTGTAGAAACTTGTCAGATAACCTTGCTTGTGCCAAAGAAAGGAAGGATGTTTCCAGTGTAAGTAAGAGTAGTTTGATCGGTGAAATGATGCGTTGTGAAGCATGCATCCTACTGTTGCAGCCACATAAGAGGTCAGGCATTACCACAGGAGAATGCCAGGGAGAAATGTAGAATAATTGAGATTGGAAAGGACCTTTAAAAGTCATTTGGACCAACATTCTGCTCAAAGTGGGCAACTTGAAAGGTAGAGCCAGCTCTGAAGCTCAGTCAGATTGCTTAGGGTATATCCAGTCGGTTTTGACTGTCTCCAAGGATGAAGCCTCCACAGCATCTCAGGGCAATCTGTCGTGAAGTTTGGCCACACTCACAGAGAGGGGAAAAATAATCCAAATACATGGTCACGGCTGTGTTTTCAAGTTGTACCTGTTACTGGTCTCTTAACTAGCTCTGCACACTCCAAAGCAAAGCTGCATGCATGTGATCCCCTCCTTTGTGTGGGGGACAAACCCTCCTCCCCACAGCCTGTCCTTCTGAAAGAGCCTTCATCCATTCACCACAGTACTCCAGGCATGGGAACTATCCAGCTGCCAACGAGAAAAGATGACGGGTTGGAGTCATGGTGTTAAGCATAGGAAGGTAGAGAGAAGCTACTTAATAATGACTGCAAGTTTTTGAGATGTGCATGTTCATGTCCTGCTTCCTTTTGTTTTTTTTTCTGTCAATCTTCCCAGGATCATTCTGGCCTAAGACTGAAATGGTTCTTTGTGCACTCCTCCTTACATGCTTGGGACTAAAGGTGAGGCAGGATTCTAAAAGTGCATGCCCTTTGTGGATGCTTTGAGGTGTACAAGGTCTGTGGCTGCAGGTGAAAGGGATGCCTATATGTAAGCTGCATGTCTTAATGCTTGTAATTGTTTGTCATGCTCGAACAAGGCTGACAGCTGGGCCTTTATAGCAATTTTGCTGCAGATTTTTCTTACCTTGCAGAGTGGAAACCACTGGAGAATGTATTATCTGCATAGGACAGGAGAGCAAGAGTTGGAGAAAGAGAAGTTGGTCTGACATGTTTGTTTGTACAAAGTTGGAAGCTGGCATAACATAGTGACCATACAGCTGGAAGTGTAGGAAGAAAAAAAGAAATAAATCCCACTACAGACAATTCTACAGTCTCAAAATGGCACCATCTTGACAATTGAAGCTGTTTTCAATCGTTGCTGTTGCTGTGATCCAGCCTCCTCTCTTGCAGTTGACACCTGGATCAGGTGGATCCTACAGTGAGCTGGTTCAGCTTGTGATACCTGCAAGAAATCAAACTCCACAAAATAACAGAATGGTTTCCTGCTGGTGTAGAAAGCTCACCTGCTCACCAGTGGGTTTGGTGAGCACTAGCATGAGGGATGGAGAAGCAGTGGATGGTACAGTGTGCCACTGTAGGACTGCATGGGGCTGAAGAGTAAAACTGTTGCAGCAGCAGAGTGACTTAAACTGTCTTAGACCCAGAACTTTACATGAGTGTTTTGTCCAGCACGGGGATTTCTAAGGAGGAGCTCATTTCTTCCCCTTTCTTGCTTGGGTCTTCCAAGCTGCATAGCACTAAACCTTTTCCTCTAAGAAATTTTTATCTTATTTAATTGTTAGAGGCAGTGTTGAGGAGTGAATGTAAACTAGAAATCTGTTACTGAATGGATCCAGAGTGGCACTTGATAAGGTGATTTCTATGATTGTGTTGCTGTAAAGTGGAAGAACTGGAAGAAAAAATGCAAATATTGAAAGGACATACTTACAGGAATCTATAGAGTAATTAGATAAATGAACTAGAGACTTCTTATACCCAACACTGGTTAAAAAAGCTTCCATCTCCCACCTCTGCCATTGATTTGTTTGTGATGAGATCAGCCCCTCGGTGCTTTTTTGTTTCTTTGTAAATTGGGCAGATGCATTTTTTTTCTTTTTTTCTTTTTTTTTTTTTTTCCAGAAAAGTCAAGGCAAAGAGATCTGTAGAGCTTGTAGAGCAGAGTAAATGCACATGAAGATGTTTATTAATTTGTAGGGATTGGTAAACTGAGGACCACACAGTGTAGAGATTAGTGGTAAAATAGCTGATCTCTTAAATGTGTTGCCTTCAAAGGTCAAAACAAGCTGATGGTGGGGGATGTTCCTTCTGCTTGCTTTAATCTGCTGAGTACAACACTACCACTGCATGATGAATTTTTTAATGATTATTATTATTTATTAATTTTTTTTCTTTTTACATTTTATTTTCTTTGACTGCTCTGCTTGGAAGGACTGTATAGCTGTGTAATTCTGAGGAGCACTTTCTTTTAAGAAGAGATGTAGATTTTGTGGAGTGCCTGATTTTAGGGAATGTACTAAGGAAGTATCTTAATTAGTTAACATCTTTTTGGCACTAGGTGGAAGCTTCTGCATCCAGACCAGGTGAGAAATAGTACTGTGGTGTTGTATTTTCATGACATGACAGGCATGGAGCACATGTGCAGCTACTGCAGTCTAGTTTTAACCCTCTAAAGCTGGGAGGAGGAAACCAGCCCAGTGAATGAGCTTATGGAGGTGTGGGAGGAATGGTTTTCTTCCTTCCCTAGTTTTGTTTTGTGTGGGGGTTTATGTTAATGTCGGTCAAAACTAAGAAATGTAGGTTATATCTTCTGGTCCAGAACAATATTTTGTTTTGTATTTATTGGTGCAGGAAAATACTGTATTCATAAAGGGATCTGAAACTGTTGTATCTTGTGTTTCTGAGTAAATCAAGGCTTTCTTTTGACACACACAAAAATACCAAACTCAGAATCTCCCTGGAGATGGGACTTGATGTTATCTCTGCAAGCTTTAGAATCAGATCTAACAAAATTATTTTTTTTTCCTGCAATATCATGGTTAAATTATTTCCCTTAAGAACCACACTATTTTACTCCAGTTCATAAATTTAATGCAATTTTGACTAGAAAGTCCTTAGACTGTAACAACAGATCAAAACAGTAAGTGGAGGGCATCTTTCCATCCCCCAGAATTCAGGTTCAGATAAACATGTTTTGGAACACTGAAAGAAGACAGGTAGTTGAATACTATTTATTAAAAGTTTCTGACAATGTTAAAGTGGTTCTAGAGCTATTTTCTGTTATGGGATACAGACATGAAGGATACGTGTCCTTACAAATTCAAAACTCAAAAGGGATGCTTCTCTATTTAGCAGTTTGCTTAAGTAATAAACAGGAGAATTAATGTGATGAAAACAAGTTTGTTTAGTAGCAGAGAGATGTGTGTAAGTGATGCATTTTCAAGGTATTTAGTAGATTTGTGGCATTGCAAGAAAAATGCATCTCAGATGTCAGAGGGTTCTCTCTCCTCCCAGTATGGGTTGCTTGAATTTTCCTCTGGATTTCTTTCTGCTTTTGGAAAGACCTTTCCAAATATCCATTTAGTTTTTTAGGCACGTCCTTAATTTTTATTTATTATTATTATTATTTGCTTGCTATTTAAAATGAACAGAAATTGTACATTTAAAAAATGTGAGAGACTGGCTGACTGTTAGGAGTGGAGTGAGTTTGCAGTAAGGTTAGTTTACATCTATTTAGTCTTTATTCTTGTTTTATAACACTGAAGACTTGCATTTTAGGATGGGATTGTTTAACCCTTATAATTTCCTGCATTTGAGGATGGGGCAATCCCAGAACTTGGCTATTTCTGACACTCATCCTTTCTGTTATTGTTTGACAAGTCTTGTTCAGTGATATACTACTTGGCACAGTATGTATTCTCAGTAGATGTAGAAAGGTGTCTGCTCAGTTTTCACACTGGTTCCACACTTGGCTCACTTGTTTGTGGGGTTTGGGGTTTTTATTTAATGGCTGTGTATCAATCCAAACTTTGAAATTACTCTGAGGTTAAAAAAGAAAAGAAAAAAAAAAAAAAGTTGCTGTTTTAGTGTTAATTCAGAGTATTTGCCTCACTTTAAAGCCACATGAATGTTGCTTCTAGCACAAAAGGAGCAGTGTGAAGAGATTGAATGTGATGTACTAGGAGCAAGATAGGACTTTTTTATTTTGAATGCCAGTGCAAACTCAGGTTTTACGACTCTCCAACTGCAGTGTTAACTGAAACCCACAATAAAATGTTTCCCAACATAAACACAGACTATTGCTGGAAGAAATCATCCTACTGTCCCCTCACATGTGACTCGTTCCTATTGCATCCCTTGCAGTCTCATGTTTCCGTGATTAATGGGTGAGCTGAGTTAGCTAGTTATCAAAAGCAAAAATAATCACTAGTTTTCTCTCTCTTTCACCACCCTCCTCCCCTAGCAGCAAGCTGATCTGACTACCTGTATGGTTTTGTGATCACTAGATCTGATGCAAGGTGAGAATTAGGATAATGGGAATACAGGAAAGGAGATGACTTCTTGCTGCAGCATGCAGTTGAGTATGGCTAAATGTAGCATGAGACTGCCTGTTTTATTTGAACAGTACTCTTTTCCTCCAGTTTTATCTGTGTTTTCAGAGGTTTGCCTCCATAGAATGGTTTCTGTGTTACCTTTAAAGAAGACCAACAACAGTAATTGTCCTGTTCCCCCCCAAATCCATCAGTGTTCCTTTGCACTGTTTCTGAGCAGGCAGGGTTACTGAAGCTATGACACAGCCTTTCCTGTTCCTTTTACCTCCATGTTTTTGCTTCTGTGCTGCCTTTTCTTTCCCATGGATTCAGGTCATCATGTAGGTGTGCAAATATTTTTGCAGGTAAAGTTGAGATGAGGTTTGGAACCAGCAGCTGCAGCAGCAAAAGAGGAGGACTGTTTCTTTCAGTGGCAGTGCTGACTTGTGCTGCTTTTTATAGCAATGGTGCCTGAGTGTGATGATTTGTGAGATGTTGAAGCTGATCTGACTTTCACTGCCCAAAAGGCAGTCTGTTTTATTCCTCACCTCTCCTCATCTGTGTATACTTGCTTTTGCAGTGGGATGTGGTTAACTGTGCAAAAGTAGCACTCCCAAACCTCTTGAATGCTGCTCTGCGAGTGTAGCTGTCTGACCAAACTCCCTGAGAGGATGAGACGAGTGCCAGGAGTGGAGTCCTTTCAGAACAGGGCAGTGAGACTGCCTCCTTCACTTGCAGTGATCAGTTTGTTCTCAGCTAGCTTGTGGAACCTCACCCTAAAGTTAGTTTCACATTTTTGGCTTCTGCTGATTTAATACCTTTCTATTACTCAGAGTAGCAGTGATGTTCTTCCTCTCATTGTGCCACCTTTTGGTTTTTCACAACGTTGATAGTACCCCCTGTGAAGCTGTGTAAACTGAAAACATCATCTATCTCCCCACCCTGTCCCCCCCAAAAAAATTGGCTTCCTTTTGGTCACTAACACCTGGACAAAGGAGATTTGATGGAAGCATATTGCTGGTAGTGTGGTAAAAGAAGATTGTCCTCGTGCGTGTAAGCTCTGGCTTGATCAGATCAGCTTTAACTGATCACAAAACCCATTTTTTTGGGGCTGTTTTTACATGTAAAACCAAGAAGGAAAGGAAGTATTTGTAGGGCAGTTGGCTAGAAACACATTTTAAAGGCACATAGTGAGTGAAGGCAGGATACATAAATCCTGTTAGTGAGCCTGAACTTCCTCTTAATGAGAGGAATCCTATTAATTCAGAGCTTTGATAGGAAATCTAATAGACAAGAGACAATCTAATGGTTGCTTATGTAATGGCTATATAGCATTTGTGTTCTGTGTTTACTTGTATATGGGACACCTTTTTGCAACATACCAGTCAAAACCCATCTCCCTTGCACTCAGAGTCATTAACTTGAGCTTTTAGAGACTTTGCTGTGTTACAATACATAAAATTATAGCCTTTGATCAACAGCTACTGAGTTTTTAATTCCAGTAAATTGAAATGTATCTCCTCCAGAATATTTTTTTTTTTTTCTTTGAGTTTATGCTGTGGAAAATAATTCTTCTAACAAGCAAGCTAGAAAAGCAGAAGTGTCATGAGAGCATAAAAAAACTCCAAACAACTCACTGAGAAAATAAGAAATGGACTTTTCAAGACTTTTGAAACCACACCTTTACCAACACTTTTGTTCAATGAATCTTTTGATTCTCCTTTTCTGGCATTTTTTCTTTAGAGTTTTTTTACAACACTCCATTTAAAATACAACTTTTATAGCCCTAAAACATCCACATTTGGGAATAGCACTAAAATACTGTCTATTTCTTTTTATATTTCATTGAATGTATTTTTAAGTAGTCTCTGGAAATGTTTGGTGGTTTTTGGTTTGGTTGGGGTTTTTTTTTGTGTTAGTGATGCAGTTTCTTAACTTGGCATCACACATGGAATACTCTTTTCACTTTTGCTCCCTGCTATACAAAAAAAAAAATGTGGACAGGCTGAAGAGGGTCCAGAGAAAGGCCACAGAGATGACAAAAGGCTTGGGAAGGTGCCATATAAGGAAAGGCTGAGAGAATTGGGTTTGTTTAGCATTGAGAAAAGAAGGCTTAAGGGAAACCTTATTACCATGTTCCAGTATTTAAAGGGTGGCTACAAAGAAGACGGAGACTCCCTTTTTATAAGGATTCATATGGAAGAGAGAGGTACAACAGGTTCAAGTTACTCCTGGGGAGATTCAGATTGAGCTCAAGGAAGATTGTTCCCAATGAGAACAATCACTCAATGGAATCATCTCCCCAGGGAAGTGGTGGAGAGTCCTCAGACCCAGCCACTGCTGAGATGCAGCTCAACAGGGTGCTGGGTCATCTTGTCTAGACCGTGCTTTTGCCAACAAAGGTTGAACCAGGTGATCCTTGGTCCCTTCCATCCTGGTATATTCCAATTCTATGAGTCTGTGTTTATATACATATAATAATTATAGCTAAAGCTTTTAACGTGATTTCAGTATAGTTTCCATGCTTATATACCTACCATAAGATTAATTCTTAGAGAGATGGTGGTCTGCAATTCATTTGTGCTTCTAATAGACATTTTACTCTATATTTGGGTCCATTCACTAAACGTTTATACATGGCTCTGGAGAAGTGCTTGTGGTTTGGCATTTTAAGATGCAAACAATAGATTGTGACTAGAAATGTAACACTGATTTAGATATAATCAGTCTGCATCTTACTGATTTAGTGTGAGGTACACATACGGTCGTCTGCTCTGTGTCCCCATTGTGCCCAAAAAGAACCAACCCCTAATTCAGAGTGGCCATAATCACTTTGAGCTTTGTCATCCTTCCCAAGTTTTTCACCATCTTCAAGAGCCTGTGCATTTCGAAGAATGATTCCATGTTCTTCCTGGGAAAGGGAGCAGGATTGTCCTAGAGCAACTAGAGCAGTGATTGTCCCACTGCAGTCGGTACTGGTGAGGCTGCACCTCAAGTACTGGGTTCAGTTTTGAGTGCCCCAGGGTAAGAAGGACGTGGAGGTGCTGCAGCAGATACAGAAAAGGGCAAGGAAGCTGGTGAAGGGTCTCAAGAGCAGGTCTTATGAGGAGAGGCTGAGGGAACTGGGGTTGTTTAGTCTGAAGAAAAGGAGGCTGAGGGGAGACCTTCTCAGTCTCTACAGCTCCCTGAGAGGAGGTTGCAGAGAGGTGAGTGTTGGGCTCTTCTCACAAGTCACAACTGACAGGACAAGGGGAAATGGCACCAAGTTGCACCAGGGGAGGTTTAGGTTGGACATTGGGAAAAACTTGTCTCCTGAAAGGGTTATCAGAGACTGGAACAGGCTGTATGGGGAAGTGGCTGAATCCCC
The DNA here is from genome assembly GCA_024611175.1 of Megaceryle torquata. NCBI lineage: Eukaryota > Metazoa > Chordata > Aves > Coraciiformes > Cerylidae > Megaceryle > Megaceryle torquata. The sequence goes on along the minus strand of JANIJG010015086.1, from coordinate 6,861 downwards.
ATCCCTGGATCTGTTTAAAAGCCACCTAGATAAGGTGCTCAAGGATATGGTGCAGTAGTGGCCCTGGTAGAGTTAGATAACATTGGACTTGATGATCTTAAAGGTTTTTTCCAACCCTAGCAATGCTGTGTGATTCTGAGACATGACATTGGGCTGGTTTAACTCTGGTAGGTGCTTTCTGGTTGGAGATGTAGCAGTGGCTTTTTCTGAATTTTTTTCCCAGTGCTTGCACTGGGATTTTACAAATTGAAGCTGCTCTTTTTTTTTTATTTCTCCATTTTCTGTTTCAGAATAGAACAGTACCACTGTAGAGAGATCAGTTCTGCCTTTGCTACTTGTGATTTCCTTTGAACCACTGAGCTGTGGAAGTGTATCTTGGCGAGAAAGACTTTTTAGTTCAATTTGTGTGGAGAAGGAGATTGAGGTCATCTTAAACACGGAAGGTTAAATGCCAACACTGAGTTTCAGAAACTAGTTAAGTAGGATAGGAAGGGAGAGAAAATGAACTTAAAACACCCAGCACAGACCTACTATAGAAAACTTATTCCGTGTACAAAAAAATAGCTTAATAATACTAGATATCATAGGGGCTTTTGCATAGGAGTGAAATTAGTGGTCAGAGTAGTAAAATGTGGCTGTTGGGTGGTGAGTGATACAAAGGAGAAAATTCCTGGGCACCTCCCAAGGGGGAATTTTAGTTTGGTGTTACTAAACTGGTGAATTTTAAAAAAATCATTGCCTAGCTGCTCTTCAAAGGTTAAGTTCTGGTTTAAATAAAAATGGTAATTAAATTGATAAACTACACTGCATTTCACCCAGTTTGTGGGTGTTGTTGCTTCCATTGGTTTTATAAGATAGGTAGTGTAAGGTTAAATCAATATTTTTCAGCAGACTTTTGAGGTATGCAGCAGTGTTTTGTTAATGTTAATTCTACCGTTGTTAATTATTCCTAAATTCTGCCACTCTCTTGGCAGAATGTACATTCAGGGTTTAATAATTTAAGAGATCTAGTTCTGTTTAAGTTTAATAGGGAGTGCATGTTATTGCCAGTAATCTACTGTTGAAAGTTTAAGGCATTTCCCTTTTGAGCTTTAAACTTGCTTTTATATGGCAATTAGGATGAAACCCATCCAATTCTCTGCAAGCAAAAAGTAATTATTAAACACTTCAGAACATTAACACAAATATTATGCAGTGTCTTCTGGCTGACAGATAGCAGGAGGATGAATGAACCAGAAATAGTAAAGCACTATTTTGAGAACAGGAGAGAGTCTAGGTTTGTAGAAAAATCTAGTGAGTGGTTTGGTTTTTTTTTTTTTGGTAGAACAACCAAGTAATTGGGAAAAGTAGGTACCAAAATGAGATGTCCTCAAAATACAAGGAAAGGTCTGTGTGATGGAAAGCAAGCTTGTTTTTCCCAGTTGAATTAAGCTGAATTCATTACAGCCTGATGGCTGAGTGACTGTTCATGTGGGAAATGTTAGCAACTCCGTGGATGGATGGATGGATGGATGGATGGATGGATGGATGGATGGATGGATGGATAAATTGGCATAATGAAGCTGAGAGAGCTGGAGACTTTAAGGTTAGCATACAGATCTCTGAGGAAAATCTGGCTAATATTTTGGGGAGTTCTCAGTTCCTGGTAACTCCTTTTGGGAATGTGATGAGAGCTGCTGTATCTTTAGTGCTTTTCAAAACTCAATTCAGATTTTATTCTTTGGAATGCTGCATGCATGCTGACCTTGCATTATTCCACTCGTGCTAGGCCTGTTAGAAATGTATTCTATATACTAGATCTGGATCTGTTTGAATCCTGAAACACTTTTTTCCTGCTTTGTTTTACTGATATATTTCAGAGCAGTTGTCAATTATTCAGGTGTTTGTCAAAAATAGAGGCAGTCACTAAAGTGAAGTTCTTCTGAGAGGTGGCTGTTTTTGGCAGCTGTGGCTGCAGAGGTGAGGATTCCTCTCATATCCATCCATCATCTACAAGGAATAAGTGAACTTTGTTGTCACATTTGGGCCCTTCTCATAGTGGCAAAGCTGTCAGGTAAATTCTGTGTATACATTTGTAAGTCAGCTTGAAAGAGAAGGCTTAATGACGAGAATGTTGCTGGATTCATGGCAACACTGAATAGGGACCCACCTCCTGGGCATCATTCCTGCTCTTTTGATCCACCTGGTCAGAAACATGGTGTGGTAAGATAGGAACTTCCACGGATGGCAAGGCAATTAGCAGTTGTTTTGTTGGGTTTTTTTTTTCGGGCACAGTGTTTTTCTATTCACTAAGTTTTTCTAGGATACAGATAGAAGTAAAAGTAAACGTAGCACTTCTCCCTGAGAAAGTTTCTTCTTTGTTACTCTTCTGTCAGCATCCCTTGGGTTTCTCCCCCAGGCCACAGCTTCTGAAATTTCTGGCTACCTTAGTCTTTCTGTCTTTCGTAGTCTATCGATACTGATGATTCAAATTGCATAGAACAGAAGCTTGATGTCAGTAGTTTGCTTTACATGTAAGCCTACTCGGATCTCCTTCTGCTCATGTATTAAATACTTGAAGTATTCAGCTGCCTATCATACCATTTTATTGAAGAAGTTGGCTATGGTTTTTGCAGTAACATGTTACACTTGAAGATCTGAATTTTACTCCCTGGTACTTCATGGTCTTGGTGACTCAGCTTCCTTTTTTGACTGTTAGCCAAAATTATAATTAGGAATGAAAATACTTTTATCAATTTCTTTGATATTACTGAGATTTCCTTTGTTAAAATGCCTGATGTTAGCTATAATGGGGGCTACAAAAGCTCTTTAATTATTTTTGATGTCTTTGCAATTCTTCGAGGTTTGAGACCGATCTCCTGAAGCCACGTTCCTTCTGTGAAAACATTTTCATTGTTTCAGCTGAAAGGACAATTGTTCATAATGTGCAAACTGGACATGAGATATTGCTTTGCAGTAGCTATTAATCTGCTGATGAACTGATTCTTACAGAGATTGGAAGGGATTTGTGTAGAGTGCAAATTAAACAGAGTGAGTTTCAAAAATATCTAGCAATTTAAAATGCTGTTTGGGTATGAATTAAGATGTTCAGAAGCTGCACACTCTTTCTTGAAATCTTGATCCTTTTTAGCCATCCATAATGCCATCAATGCAGAATTGCTTCTTGGAGTTTCTAAGGCACAAGAAAGTAGGATAACTGGCTAGATGAAGCACCAATCCTTATGGATTGTGCGAGCTAGAGCTTCAGAATTTGTGTGCTCTGGCTGTGGTTGGGATTGACTTGGAGAAATGAGTTTGGCTTGTGTCCTGATTTGAGCTGGAACAGAACGAATTCTGTTCTAATTTTACTTTTCAGCTCAGTCTCTTCTAAGTACCTGCACTTTCTGAAGTTAAGGGCAGATTTTTTTTGCAGTCTCTGATTCTAGCGGTGATGATGCTCTGTGTTGAGAGTTACTACTGGTGTGCAGAAACGCTCTTGCTTATACTCTCTTCCTTGGGGATCAGGCTCACTGCTAAATCTTGTGTACTATATTGGGGGTGCAGTAAGAGGTAACACCCCCGAGGAGGAGAGGACAGGTCAGGTGACCCTAAGCTGACCAGTGAGGGATTCCATCCCATATACGTCATATTCACATGTAGGAGGGATCATGAGGGTCAGGTTCTCCTCTTCAGTGGCTGGCATCCAAGGAGGACTCTGTCTGTTCTGCCCTTGATTCCAGTCTGTGTGTTCCTGAATCCAGTTCCAGAATCCAGCTCCTGAATCCTATACCCATCTGCAGCTGAGTCTAGCTTGGGACTTCCCCAGTGCCTGCTCCACAGCATCAGTGGTGTCAGTGACATAGTCACCATCAGGCAGTTTGGGTTCCATACTGGGTTTGTGTATATTTCATTTTATTGTTATTATTTTCATTAAAGCTGTTCTAGTTTCCTTTTCTAATCTCTTAAGTCTCTCTCCTTTATTCCCATTCCCTTCCCCTTTGGTAAGGGAGAGAGGTTAACAGAGAGCATCTGTCATTCATCTGGTGGCATGGCTGGCACAGCCCTACCCCTTGACAACTTGCAAGCTTTATGGGATACTGTTACACCATCTGTATTTGGGCACTTAGCTTGCCCCAGCTGTGTGGTGAGATTCATTATTGTAAAATCCCTTCGGTCAGGTTTAGGGTGAAGCATTTTGCCTTGGGTTTTGTTGCAGGGTGGGACAAGCACATAGTTGGTTTAGGAGTTTTGGCCGATGGGCAGCAACTTAAGTCAGGATAACTCTGTTTTGTTTGCATGTCTGTGTTTTGAGGCATTTCATTTGCAATGTGTGCCACTTAAATGATAACCCTCTTAAGAGTGAGGCTTTTGAATTGAGAAGTTGTGATCATGAGATAACTTTGTCATAGGGAAGAAGGCAGAAAGTACTAAAAATAAGCCCTACATGAATGAATGAGTGCTGGGAAGCTCCAGAATTTTGTGCTTTTCCCAAAGTATGTGCCCTAAAACTACACTAAATCAGATTGTCAAGAGGCAGCTGTCATCCTGAGTATCCTGCTGTGCAAGTAGGCTCTACCATGTTAAATGTTACTGTCTTGAGAACTTTCCTAAGGTATAAATACCTGTTGTTTCATCTCACTGGTAACAGCACTAGAAGTTTCTGCCTCTTTCTTCTGTCTTGACAAGGGTTTAATGCATCTGTTTTCTGTGGACTCCAGGGCTTCATGTCATGGCTTCTAATCTGTTGAGGTCAAAATAAGCCTTTGTAGAAGAGACCATCTTACTTTGCACTTCAAGCTCACCTGGTGTTCTTCAGGAATGAAAAGAAGAAGGACTGGCTGATGAGGAACTATGCATCTGCCCTCTCAGTTCTATAATGTGCTGCTTTGTGCTGTCTTGGAGAGAAACTTGAGGCTTTTGTGCTTTATTTGAGGATGTGGTGTAACTGCTTAAGTTCATTCCCAGGTGATGAGTTTGCATTGCATGAATTCCTTTTGCACTCTGATCTGAATACTGTGATGTTTGGTGTATAATGTTAGAGGTCTACCAGATTCCATTTTGGAGAGTTTTGGGAGGACTGGCTAATACACCACAAGGCTGTGCTGCCCTTCAGTGAGATCTGGACAGACTGGAGAGCTGGTGGGCAAAGGGGAGCCTCATGAAGTTCAACAAGGGCAAGTATAGAGTCCTGCACCTCGGGAGGAACCCCATGGACCAGTACAGGTCAGGGGCTGACCTGCTGGGAAGCAGCTTCACGGAGAAGGACCTGGGAGTCCTGGTGGACAATAAGTTGCCTATGGGACAGCAGTGGGCCCTTGTGGCCAAGAAGGCCAGTGGTGTCCTGGAGTGAATACAGAATTGTGTGGCCATCAGGTCAAGGAAGGTTCTCCTCCCCCTCTATTCTGCTCCGGTGAGACCACATCTGGAGTGGCACCCACCCTGCAGAGATTTGTAACCATTGATCAGATCCCCTCTCAGGCTTCTCCTCTCCAGGCTAAACAGCCCCAGGGCTCTCAGCCTCTCCTCAGCACAGAGATGTTCCAGTCCCTTCAGCATCCTCATAGCCTCCATTGGCCTCTCTCCAGTATTTCCCTGTCCCTCTTGAACTGGGGAGCCCAGAATTGGGCACGGTACTACAGATGTGGTCTCACTCGGGCAGAGTGAGAACCTCCCTCGACCAGAGGGCACGTGACTATAACTCACAGTGGTAGGATGGTCCTATGCTCTAAGGAAAAGAGAGTTAACTCCATTTACCAAAAAGTTTCCTTGCCTCTTAACCACTCTTTAAGTAACATCTCTGTAACATACCCTTTTCCCCCCCCTTCCTCCCTCTTTGCATTTGTGAATTGCTTCTTTGGAAAAGAAATGAATTGCATGCATTAGTGTCTTCCGTGCTACTGCTTTCAGCACATTGCAGTGAATAAATATTATTTTATCAGCCTACTCAGCAATAATGACTATTAACTTGATTGTTAACTGCTGGGTCTGAGGTGAACTGCTGAATACAAGCTTGTTCCAAAAGGGCAGAATCTGGCTCTCCTTTTTACTGTAATAAAGCTGCTTCTGTTTGCAGCACTGTGTTGCTGGGAGACTGCAGCTAATTTTTATGGCGCATGTCAGTAGTAGTGATTCAAATTATACATTTCATTAAGTAGCTTTTCTCTATGTTTGTAAACTGTCTTCTGTGAGAGAGAGAATTAGTAATATTTTTTTAAATTATTATTTATTTTATTTATTCTGAGAACAGTATCCAGACCAGGAAAAAAAAAAAATATTGAATCTGGAACAAAAGCTCAGATTGTTTTGTTGATAACACCATTGTATTTCCAAAGTCACTCCAGGGGGGTGTATCATGTAGCACTCCAGGCTGGTGGTCTAACTCCATTTACACCAGTATGACAGTCAAGTGTAGTGCAAGTATTCAGGAGAATTCTAGGTGAGGCACATGTACCTCTTCAAACCTCTGTGCTTCTTCAGAATCCGTGGTGCAAAACTTCAGCACGTGGTGCAACTTCAAAGGAAACCAGCAAAATAGATTGAGAGAGGTTCAGAATTGGAAAACTGTAGTTTGGTTCACAACAAAGATACAGTAGCAATTTTGGGGGTCTGTAGAAAAGCAGTTCTTTTAATAATGATTGTTACAGTTCCTGTGTGCATGAGGACACGCGTGCAATCAGTGGCAGAACTGGGCATGCACCTAAATAAGAAAATACACGTGTAAGGTGGAATCTGACTGATAAGTTAAATCTTCTCTTTGCTGAATTGACTCCTTTCCTGGCTAAAGGAGGTTCCGGACGTTTGCGTTGAGATTTAAAGATAAATTGTAGAGTAACAAGCACCCACATATATATGTATTCTATATGAAAGGTTCTTCGTGTCACC
>JANIJG010015085.1:152889-222514 GCA_024611175.1 Megaceryle torquata | reverse complement strand
ATGAAAGCCTCGTGGATCAAGATAAGGGTGGGGAGATCACTCAGCAATTACCATTACAGGCAAAACAGACTTGGGGAAATTACCTTAAATTATTACCAATCGAATCAGAGTAGGATAATTAAAAAATCAAACTGTATCTTAAAACAGATTAAGGTTAACAGACCACAAGTGATACGAAAGAAAAAGCAGAATGCTATATGGGTACTATTTATGGCGAGCCGTCACAAAACCTGAAGTGTAGGAAGACAATATTCCTGTCACCAATTTAATACTTTTATTGCTACCCAAGTCCTATCACTTGCCCCAGCCCTGTTTGTTTTCTGTTATTCACCTAGTTTTCCTGACCTGCCTCACTTCATATTCTGTGGGAAGTGATGGCCCTCGCTTACAGGGCTTTCAGTTCATCACCAGAGGAGACAGGAGAGGTGCCAAAACTTTAAACAAGGGCCCAGTGATCTGCAAAAGGGATGCGTTCTGGCCAGGGTGAAGCTTTTGGGTTATGCAGCATCCTTAGACTAATGCCATGCTCATCTGACACCTTAAACTATGCAGGACCTCAGTGAAGGTGCAATCTGGGTTCTCAATCTGTCTCTCTGAGCTGATGTTTCTTCTTCAGCCACTAACTGGACTATATCCCAGCAGGTGACAGGATGGAGGAGGAAGATGAATCACTTGGATTCTGCTGCCATGGACTGACTTATCTCTGACTTATCTCTGAAACAACTGATGTGTCCTCCCAGAGATGTAGCCTGCAGCCCCCGCTCCAGGACTGCTTCCCAACACAAGGCCTCTTCTGCCTCCACCTCCTGTGAGCATCAGCTTTGTCAACATACAGTCCAGTGCACCTCGAGCTGATTATTGGTAAGATGATTGAGGATGCATTAATCCCTAAAGACTTTGTTTGTGTGGCTCATCATATCGAAAAATTATTTTTAGTCTCTCGTAGTAGCTTCTGGGCAGACCTACGTGACTAATCACAAAAGCAGAACTGCAAAACTTATTGTTCTCCTTCGTTGTTTCCCCATCTGCTTGGCTCTGTGTAAACAGCAAATGCTGATGAACATATGGCTCAGGCTGGGTGAGACTAGAAGGTGGGAGAATACCCCAGCAGAGCAAACTGTTTCTACACTGGAGCCGGTTGAGCCTCAGAAGGACAAACATCCTGACTTTTTACTCATTTACCAACAGTCAGAAAACCTTTTATTTATATAAAAAAATAGTATTTACATCAAACTATCTTCCCTTTTTCTTTTTTAAAAAATAAAAAGGAGGAATAATAAGTAGTTGAGGTAACAGACAGGCTCCTACCTAGCAGCATTTTTCACCCTGTGCACAGGCTGGCTCATTGGCCTCAAAATTCCCTTTTGGTGTCTAAATCCTACACGAGCTGCCCCTGCACCCCAACAATTCCAGCAGCCCCATCTTGCATCAGCTCAGGAATTGTTCTCTGCTGCCCTTCCACTCCGAGCACATTAGGGGCAGTGAGCACTGGTACCCATACCCTGACAAAAATACAGAAAGCACACTGGTATTCCCCCCCCTCCCCGATCAGGGTGCCAGAGATGTTAACTTCGTTACAAGACCACTAGGTGGCAATTTAGCAGCCCTGATTTAAATGTTTAATATATTCGATTTCTTTATCTCATTAGACACGAACTTGATGAACGGCAAACTGACCAAAGTTCTGGAAAATCTGTGCCGGCTGTTTCTTCAATATATTGAAGTCTTTCTGCTTACTGCACTCCTCCCAAGATGTTCATTCAATTCTGTGAGCGCCCCTGAACACCACACTGAACGCCTCTGGCCAGGCGGCAGGACAGGGAATTATTGATTAGCAAGGAAAAATAAAGACTCCTCCTAACTCCACAATGTATATTTGGTGTTGCAGGCTATGTAAGAACTGTAGCTGTATATGCTCTCAGGAGCCTGACCCTCCCCACAGCTATATGATCAGGAGATAGCAATCTGCATATGCTGAAGGTGAATTTATTTAGCAGCACGTCAAGGGCAGCAGGGGAGCTACCACGGCCCCTGTCTGTATCTGCCAAATGCATCTGTGGTGACACCACATCCCCCTCTACTTGCTAACCAAAGATCAGAAAGATGGTATGAACCATTTTCCTAGAAATTAAAGCTCTTTTCCTTATAAATAGTTATTGTGTGGTTGTCCGAGAGGATTAGATGGATGCAGAAAACATTTCAGGTCTGGAAGATTTAAGACTTCCATCTAAACAGTAAGAGAGGAGGTGAACAACAAGTGCATGTACAAGTACAGTTACTTACATTGCAAATACTTTATGATTGATAGAAAAACCCCATAAGCTATACAACAAAACACATACAAGAGCTGCTCGTGAGAGCAATGTTTGATTGCATACCCCTTCACCTTTGGGATAATGTGCAGGTTTTGGCCCCTTCTTCAGTGTTGAGAGTTTTTGTGGATTTTGCTTATCAACAAGTGATGCTCAAATGACTGGTCCCAGAACTTTTGTGAAAAATATTCACAGCAGCACCCACGGTCTATGATTCAATAAGGAGACCTACAAAGTTGGTTTTTTTCCACTGATCTCAAGTGACACACACTAAAAGCAGTGAATTTTTGATGTGCTGACATTTGCTCCTGAAAAAAAAGCCCAAAATTACTGAAAGAGCAATAGCATATTGCAAAATTCCAGCCTTCGGATGCTAAAAATAGGAGGAAATGGAAGAGAAGAATTGCTTGAAGTTAGAAATCAACAAAACAATACATAGCACTTCTGTGGCTTCAAAGGAGGCTGACTCAGAAGCTTAGGTTTTGGTAGAAAAGGTCAAGAAAAAACATGGTTTATGATTCTCCGTGATCTTTATATTAAGGGACTCTTAGGTCTCCAATTACAGAGCTGCTACTTGAAGCAAAAAAAAAAAATTCAACCAGTCTGTTAATAGCAGAAAAAATTGCAAGTGGGTACAGCCTACAATTGCAGGGTGCAGGGAGGGGGGACAGACAGTATAAAATGGATGACAAGTAATAAAGGGTTTTGTGAAAAGTGTCTCAATCCAGTTGAAAAATAGAGCAAAGGATTCTGCCAGGTAGCACAGCAAGAGGAACCAAACCTGTCAATAAATAACTGTGTGAATTGTAGTGAGATTGATGCTGCTGTAGCATTTCTTCTGTTCCCCCTTTCAGTTGTGGTTTTTGTCTTTAAAGGAGCTGAAAAGGGGATTCTCACTTAAGGTACAAATAGCTTAGTATTAAAGAGACTTAGCTGAAGTGGGGGCAGGATGAGGAAGGGAAAAGTAGCTGTTTCTGACCCAGCTAGGAGAAAGGAAAACTTATTTCTTCTTTCATCCGTAGCTTGGGAACTGCGCTTCTTTTCACCGTTAATGAATATGAAGGAACAACAGGGAAAACCAGGGTTTACTGGGAGAAGAGGGTTTGAATAGGTCTGGAACAGAACAGGATCTTAAGCTTCCCAAGTCATAAGGTTTTTTAGACAGCTCGAGACCTCAAAAGTAAGAATAGTGGTGCAGTTGCTTTTCATTCTGTACAGATGGAGAAACAGCTGCTGTTTTCCTGCCTGCTCCCAGCTCTCAGACAGCGTCACCAGCTGGAAATCCCAGTGCCACCAGCTGAAGAAGTGAGGCTACTGAAAGGTACTAAAATTCTAAAAGATATTATAATATGCGTAGTTGTTTTACTATTGGCAGTGCCCTACAAGGATTGTTTTATTGTCCAGAAAGAAGCTCAACCAGTACCGCCCAGTGACCACCAGTTGGAGCAGCTGCTCCCCTGCTGGTGAGAGGCGTCTTCTGCCCAGGGCATCCCTATGGAGCTGCTGCCCAACCTGTCCCAGAACATGGGCCTTTGTGCTTTGGAGCACAGAGAAGTGCAAATATTCAGTCTTATGAAAAGTTCCCCCCCCCTTCCTGGCAACGCTTTTTACATCTTCAGGAGGAAAAAGGGGCACAAATCATCTCCCACCGTTTGTGGAGCAACAGGGAGATGGAAACTGAGCAGAAGCTGCAAAGCTCCACAGCAAAGGTTTTCCTTATTTGACAGCACTTCTTCACCTTAAATAGTTGTTAATTACACTTGAAAAGGCTCATAGTTGAAAATTTTCTTAGAAAAAAGTCCAAGAAAAGTATTTTTGCTTGTTTATTTTCCATGTGCAAACTGAGAAGCTTCATGTTTAGTCGATAATGGAAAGTAGTTTCCTACTGCTACTGCTTAAAAAAAAAAATCTTTAAAAATTCTTTCATCCCAGAGAGTATTCTAAAAATAAACATTTTCTTTACTCCGAGGAAACAGTGTGGGGATTCTGTTTGTATCAAATAAGAGGGTTTTGATTCCTGGCAGCTGTTGTTTTTTTTTTTTCTTCAACAAAAATTCAACCTGTTTTATAACGCTATCATTTTGACAAAGTAATAATTTTCCAAACACTCTTTTTTTCCTCTTTAAGCCAAGACAAGTTTATATATATGGGCATTTCAACACATCTGGCTTTAAACCACCTATTTTTAATTCATTTTTTTACAGGAATTGCTGTTATTTGTTACCTATATTATTTCTTCTCTTTAAGTCAAAAAGAAATAACCAACCTATAACCTTTTCCATTCTCTGAAACTCATTAAAACAAAATCCCTCAAATGCACTGTTTTCTAAATAACATACTTAAAATGGGAACTATGAATAGAAATTAAAGGCTATAGACTATATTTTTTTCCTCATTTTTGCAAATTATACCAGTTGTCTTGCTACTTTATAGCTGTCTTTTATCTTCCAGCAGTGACACCCACCATCTGACTTATGATCTCTCTACAGGAAGTCATTGAGTGACACAATAGAGTTAATGAACTGGTCTTTCACCTCCAAAAACCTGATCTAAATGCTAGCCTGAGATAATGAGCATGATGGAGTTCAGTAATGTCAGCAGAGTATTAACTTCTGTTTAAAGGAAGAATGAGCACTGGCAGGAAAATGGATTTTAAGAGAGATTTGGAGCAATTGCACCTGCATGCATTATGGCAACTCCAGCCTTCCTTCATTAGAGTCACATTCACATTATCTCTTTGCCATTTGAATAGAATTTGGCAGAGGTTTATCTGCAGAGCATATCATTTACCAGGGATCTTTCCAGATATTTAAGTTCCCTACCACTGTAATATCCAAGCACCACACCTTCAGTACCTGGTGTTTTGCTATACAGAGAATCAGAGAGAAGCATTTAACCAGTCAACAGGCAAACATCATAGCAATATATGTCAGGAAACCCCCCACTATCATCTAGTAAGCACTGGGTTAACTGCAGAAGTCAGCAGGACTGGCAGAGTATTGCTCTTCCCAGTGCAGAAAGGCCTAATACAGCTTGTTTTGCTGGGGATCTCTATCCCTGCTGAAGGTGGATTGCTGGGATGGTCTGGAGACCTTCAGCACCTGTAAGGATAATTCTGTTGTTCCTTTTTGGAGGAACTAGTAAGAGGTCAGCAATGATTTAAGGAGCACTTCATCGTTCACAGACAGACCACAAACTGTCAAACTAGCTGACCAAAGACAAACAAACAAAAGAATCTTCAAGTTCAGTGGCATATTTGTACCATCCTTGTGGTTTCAGACACACTCTGCCTGCACTCTCATAGGTCACTTTTCTCAGTCCAGAATTTTTCCCAAATTCTTGACAGATTTGTAGCTGTGCTGGTCGAGTGATGTCAATAATCATGGTAAGGCTACTTCAAACAGTATCCAATATAAAATGATCCATGCGCCCATACCAGGCACCTGCACCCACTTCCAAGGCTCTCCAAAACAGTGAGGATGGGCCAGTTGTCTCGTCAGTTAAAAGAAAAATCCAAGCAAAAAAACCCCGATCTCATCACCTCTGGCAAGATTAAGTCCAAAATGAGTAAAACCCTAAAGCCACAGGAACAATAGTCCCTTCCCTACTTTTATCCTGACTGATTTTTTTTTTTTTCCCTGTGACCATTATGTAGCTTGGGGAAAGTATCTCTTCCCCCAAGGTACACGATCTTCCTCTCAGCTCCACAAAGCTGGAGAGGGAAAACCATGTTGTCAGAACATGATAGTTATGCTGTTGCCCTCACTGATTTATTTCCCCTACACAACAAAATTCAGCCTTTCACCTCAAAAAAAAAAAAAAAAAAAAAAAAAAAAAAAAAAAAAACCACAAAAAAACACACAAAAAAAAAAAAAGGCAAAAAAACCTCCCCACAAATCAAGTATTTACAAACCAAGCACTGAAACTTTTCAAGGTGATGAAACCCTGAATAAGCAAATGGAACCAGGATTTTAGAATAGTGAAATAGTTGGTACCCAGAAAACACCACCTTCACCTCTTAGCCAAAAAGCTTTAGTTCTTCCTGACTAACAAGAGCATCTGATCATCTTGTTCCCTGACCAGCCATTGGTACTTCCCACTCTCCTGCAGACTGACAGAGTTTGTACATTCACCAGTTTTGTGTCTCTCTGACTTTAGCCTTCCAAGTCCAGCAAAACATATCTATCAACTACAGCAGGCAGACTATAAACAATTAATAGGTTGGTCTTCTGTTACCTTAACCAGTACCATCCTTTTAATTTCTTCTTAGTTTTTTAGTTCATTTATGTCATTTTCCTTCACAACCAAGGTTCACCCCTGTCCTGGGCTGAGTTTGGGTTAATGATCAGCAGCAGCTGCTGGCTCAAGCAGTTGGGAGGGGCCACAACTGAGATAAATAACCCAGCCAGCCAATGGGACAGTTGATACCATGCTGATGTCATAACCCTATATAAGGGGAGGGCTGGCCTAGGTTGGTGACACTTGTTTTTAATTTGCTTCAGTACAGCTGGAGCAGGGAAAGTTGGTATCTTGGGCACAGGTGGAGTCTTCCTGGCTTCTATCACTTACTTTGTCTATCATTTAATTAGTGCTATCATTAGTACTCAGAGAATCATTAAGAATGGAAACTAGTTACCTGGGAGAACAGACCAACCCCCACCTCACTGCAACCTCCCTTCAGGTGGCTGTAGAGAGCAATAAGGTCTCCCCTCAGCCTCCTCTTCTCCAGACTAAACAACCCCAGCTCCCTCAGCTGCTCCTCATGAGACATTTTCTCCAGACCCTTCACCAGCTTCGTTGCCCTTCTCTGAACTTGCTCCAGCACCACAATGTCTTCTTTATCTTGTGGTGCCCAAAACTGCCCCCAGTGCTCAAGCTGCAGCCTCACCACTGCAGAGTCCAAGGGTACGATCACTCCTCTGCTCCTGCTGGCCACCCTGTTGCTGATCCAGGCCAGGATGTCCTTGGCTTTCTTGGCCACCTGGGCTCACTGCTGGCTCATGTGCAGTCGGGTGTCCACCAGCACCCCCAGGTCCTTTCCTGTCTAGCAGCTTTCCAGACACTCCTCCCCAAGCCTGTAGCCCTGTATTGACATGGGCTGTTGTGACCCAAGTGCAGGACCCAACACTTGGCCTTGTTAAACCTCATCCCAAGGGGGGGAAGCAGTGGGTGAGCAGCTGTGTGCTGTTCAGCTGCCATCCAGAGGTTAAACCACAACAGCCCCAACTACAGTCTGTAAATAAATGTTTCATACAGCCTTGTTCTCCTCTTGCCCTCTTCTCCCTTCCCCTCTGCAGCTGCCTGCAATTCCCACTGAAAGGCTGGTTCAACCCCTCCCACTTCACATGTCCAGATCTAAGTTTTTCTGAACCCAACCTATGCCTGTCTCCAATCAAAAGTTAATTTTAAACCTAAACAGATGTTTGTCCCCAGTGTTTACACAGCTCATCTATATTAGAAGACATTTGTTATTCTAGATTAAACAAATGCTCTTTGGGTGTAACTGACAGGGAGTAGGCTGTGATGGTTTTGCTCATTTGGAGCATCTAAATAGTTCCAAAATATACCTCCAGTCCTGCTTGGTGGTGGTTTCTGCAGCATTTGGCCATGCTCCAGAAGGAGAACACAGGTTCAGGCTCCATGGCTTCATCCTGCACCTCATTCACTGAAGTCAGTTGACTGTACAAGCTGAGCAGACCACAATTTGCACTTCAGTTTACTTTTTTAATGCCTTCCTCCCAGCTGAAATTGTATTTAAAATGCAGCTATCCAGGGTGTCTCATGTCTGGATATGCTCAGAGCAAAATAGGAAATGGCAGAGCCACATTTTACATGGTGCTGTGGTCAGGTTAATAAACCTTGCAAGCGTTCCAAGTAGTACGTTGTGCATGAGCAAGGCTTGCCACCTCAAGCACAATGTCATCTTAAATATTGTTATGTGGTTTTTGTATCTTTGAAGATTTGTGTCCAGTCATCTGAGAACACAAAGTGACCAAGCTCATTTTCATCTGCAGAATACCAAGTAATGCACCCTGGAAAAAAAAAATAATAAATCTGTGTTTGTGCCAAAAACACATACAAAGAAATGATAGCTCTACTTCCAAGCTTTAGGTTTGGTTTTAAGCAGGCTAAAGAAAAACATATGGCATCATTTTAAAATCAGCAACTGTCTTTGAAAAGTTAAGATAGACCAGCAACACATTAAATGAGCCTGATGTGAATGCACAGTGTGCTCCCAGCAGTGATGCCAACAATGTCTTGTGTACAGAATCTTACTTGCCCAAAGGACTAGAAGGGTTTTGCTTCTTGTGACCGTATACCTGGAGGAAATTCAACCAGATTAATGTTGATTTGACAAGCTGAGATCTCAGGTACATTAATAGGTGTTTTAATGACCACTGTAAACAATGCCTGTGGTTTTGGCTGGCAGTGAGACGGCTCTGAACCTGTAACACAAGAATGAAATATAAGCTTTATTTGTAGGATGTTGAGGATAGGAATAAGAAAAAAGGCAAGCTGTATTTGTAAAGCACTGCTAGAATGTTTCCTACACCCAAAGTCAACCACAAACCCCAGGGAAACCTACTCTTAAACTTTCTTAAGTAGTTCAGCGTGCCCTGTTTGTTAGGGGAAGAAACCTGGCTCAGCAGCTTGGTGCTACGGCATTAGGCTGCTGCCAGCTGACAGGCAGCGCTCCTCAAACCACCCAGCAGTCACGGAGGAGGATGTGGGGCAGCTATAGACTGGCTACACCTCCAGCAGTAAGGAAGCTACCTTTTGTTGCTTGAAAGCACTTCACATGTTTTTCATGTGTTCAGGCAGAAAGCCACCCCAATTTTTTCTTCCCAAGGAGAAATTCCCATTTTTGTGAACTTGGAAGTCTCTGCAGTTCAGGTGGAGAAACAGAGAATAGTTGTGAGGAGTTCCAAGATCTCAGTTAAACCTCATTCGTGTGGAAATTATGTGGAATTCCTGGGAAATGCAGAGCAGTTCATTTGCCAGTTTTTGGACCTAACCAAACTGAAGAGACCTCAAGGAGCAAACCCAAATCCGAGACCACAGGGTTTGGCTTATTAGCCAAACCACTGGTGATTTTTGAGCAAACTCTCCTACCTCAAAATAGGTATCTCCACGTTTTCAGGACCTGAGAGACCAGTTACAGTCATGACAGGTTAAGAACAGAAATTGTCTCTCGTAATGAGCAGAAAAATCTTCACTGACCTCCTGAATTAGAGAAGAACCTCCTGAGCTGCTGGCAGGAGCAAACAGAAGTTTCTGCCTCTTCAGTTTACTGTACCTGAGACATGGGGATAGGTTGATTTTGTTATTACCTAATATTGGTATTGCTGTACTGCAACACGCATGTACTTTGGAGTTTCCAGTATTTTAAGAAGACATTCATCAACCAGACTCCAAAACAATCCCAGACTGCCATTTGATAGGTGTTTTTAAAAGGAATAAAACTCAGCAGCATAGTCAATAGGAAATCTCCTTCTGTTGCGTACAGAAATGGAGAAATTATGTTTTATACAGTATGGTTCTTTTACCTGAAAAGCAATCCATTTTCAGGTGCATGAAAGATTTAATATCTTAAGTCTTCTAGATGTTCTACTGGTAGTGCTAATTTTGATGGAGAAGGAAGCTTTCAATTCTTTCTAAATTTGGGAAGACAATAGAGCTGAAAGAAACACTGTTAGTAATTCTGTGGTTTAGATTTTGACCTTTGCAGTCATACAGTTTGCTATTTTCAATTTACATTGAAGTCATTTGGATTCCATTTTGAGGACAGAAAATAGATCAGGAAATCGCAATGTGGTCTCAAAAACTTCTTTGACGTGAAATTTGACTCATGTGGTTACTGCTACTGTTTTTGTTGTTTGAACTGTCTGAACTTTCCTACATACATTTATTGAAAATAATTTCTCTAAATCCAATCCTTCCTCGAACACCCATAAAAACAAACCAGAGGAAATAAATATTGAGGGGAAAAAACAAACAAAAAAAGAATCCAATTACACTTAATAAGATAGAAAATTATGGAAACCTTCTTAACAGTGTTTTTTCCAGGTTATTTAGAAAGGAGAGGTCATTGTAACTCAAGTAATTCCTGTTACTACATCAGGATTTATGGCTAGTGCTAAGTGGGGGAAAAATGGAGGTTTTAAGAATCTGGAGAAAAAACTGTCTTCTTCCTGAAAATAAACCAAAACTACTGTCTGCTTTATATATCAGAGAACATCATCATGCTGTGGGACATTTGGAGAAAGAGAACAACATAACGTGATGCCTCTGTGTCCTGTTGATACTGCTCCCTCGTCTGAAAGCTCACGGCCCAGAGGTACTCAGCCCAGGAAAGGTAAGTACCATTCATTGCAAATTACATGACACTGGTAAAATTCCATTTGATGGGACTGTTAATTTCTAACTCTGCTACAAAAAAGGGAAACATATATATATGTGTGTATATATATATACATTCTAACTTGAGTATTAAACTACTTCCTCACTTCCTTCCCACAGAAAAACATAGTTCCATGAATTAATTTTGTCACCATATTTTCTTTCATTAGTGGAAAAAGGAAATCAAAGTCCCTGTCTAAAACTTCCTTGCCTTCACTGTCAGCTTCTCAATATAAAAAAGATCTTAGCTTCCATGTACATTCACCCACAAGTAAAAAAAAAACCAGAAAGAGGTTTTCAGTTTCATTTTAGGAACCACGTTCAGATGGTTTCCTGCTTTGCAACAGTTGGTAAACATAAGGGCTAAGCTATGCTTGGGGAGCTCGTGTGGCTTTTGCAAACTACAAAGCCAGCTTGATTCCCCCCGTTACACAGAGAGGAAGCAAAAGCGTTTATGTGGTGAGGGGAGGAAAATAGGCAGGAAACAGCAGACAAACCCAAACGAGAGGAATAGAGACACTAGAAAGCCAAACAGGTTCCAGGAAGCCCTCTGTCCTGCATGTATGATCTAAACTGATTCTTTTTCAGAGAGTTGGAGCAGCCTGCCCTGTCCCTGCTACCTGGGGGTAGTACTTCAGAGTCCCAGGAGGTGAGGAGCAGCTCCAGCCAGAGCCAGAGTACCCAGCAGCACTGCTCTGATGCTGCAGGGCAGTGGTGTTGTCTGTCTCTCTGAGTGTTTCCACCAGAAGCTGCCGATTGACCGCAGTCCTCACCTGCATGGGCGTATCGCCTTCCCCTCTGGGCTGGAGGGTGAACGTGCCACGTCTCCCCTGGCTGCACTCTGGGCAACACCAGTCAATTGGGGAAGATCTGTTTGGAGCTTTGCGTTGTTATGCTTAGGAATGGTCCACCTGAGAACTTCGAAATGAGAATTTCTGAAGCAAAGCAGACTGAAGCCTGTGTCTGTTCCTCTGCGCATCATCTGCCATCGGACTATCTCAAAGTACTGGCTGTGTTGAGGAATGAAATGAGATGGCTGAGTAAGTAACCTCAAATGTCTGTCACACATCAGAAGATGTGAGAGAAGGGGTGGAAAACAAGAGCAAGCTCAGGAAAAATGGTTTGTTCCAGTGCCATTTGATAGGTGTGGCAAAATGCTTGATTAAATAGTCCAGAGGCAAGAAGGGGAAATACCCCAGCTGGCAGGGACTCTTCCTTCAGAGGCAGAACAACCAACCAGCAGAACTGTCACGATCAGATAGTTGGGAAAGCCCCTGAAAATGAAGGTGAATATTTGTACAGGTGTGTATAGATCCATACACACATTCCATTTGTTTTGGGGTTTTTTTTGTTGTTAATTCTTTTTTTTAAGTGCATGCCATATGGCCATTTGAGTGCCTCCTGCTAACAGTCTATATGCTGCCTGTGCTCATCACCCTGGAACGGGAAAATTGGAACTTAGAAAGGATTTTGTTAATAAGCCTTTTCTAAATGACACTTTTACAGTCCACCTCTCAAAGGAGTACAGTGCCAACTTTGTTGTGAGGCAGATGGTAGTGAAAAAGGTGGATGTGACTCTGATCATTTAGCAGGGAAATTAATTTATGTGATACTAACCAGCCTCCAAATTGGGTTTATTGGCTCATTACAGTTTCTCCGAAACGCCAAAGCTTTATGTTTTAAAGAAGCTGAAGGTTATTTTCAGGATATTTGAGAGAGAGGAGAAAATTGACCGAGTGACGGAGGGGCTGTATCAAAGGTAAGATGACAACTTTGATCAACTTTGGATGAAAGACTTTGAAGATCAGCCAAGGAATGTTGAGGAAATTCTCCTGACTGGTAGTAAAAATGCATCTTTATTCATCCTTGGCTGCTCTAGCATGGATGTTCTTAGTTTATTAGCATTGTACTTCTGACGTGGATACTATCACTGAGCAGAGAAATACACCATAACTTAGCATTACAGAGTATAGATATTTTATAATTTCTTCTTATAAACAAAAACTTTTGATCCCATTATAGCAGAATAAATCTGTGACTATTTAGTTTACTAAAGAGAATAAATTAAGGATGGAAGTAGGACAGCAAGATGAAGATCATTACAAAAAAAATATAGAAGGTAACTAATGGGCATAATTTATAGCTTTAATTTTCCTAATTTCTGTTTGTCAGTAACAAATCAATGTCTATCCCCATTTCATCCTATTTCTCATCCCACATCGGTGTGTTAACTTTTTGTCCTGCATTATAGTTCATCAGCACAAGGTTACAGATTTTATCACTACTTGTTGCAGTCTATGCTACACGGTTACCCTAAGGATGAGTAGGAGCTTTCAGTACCAGCCTGCCTGAGGAAACAGTAGTGTTCCTAGATCTGGTGCTTTAAACTTCATTGCTTCACTTCCTTCAAAGTAATTATTTGTGCTTGTAAATTATCTCAGATGTAATGCATAACAATATGCACTCTGATTACATTCCTAACGATACCAAAAAGTTTAGTGCTGAAGTTTTATTAAGCTGCTGTTATCAACTGTTATCTTTAAAAGAATGTTGACATTTCATGGAATGTGCTACAGCTACAAGACTGTTAAAACCCTACTCTGTGATTTGCTTTTAGATCTCTTTCCTTTGTGTTTCACAGAATGTTTTAGGCTGGAAGGGACCTCTAGAGTCATCTGGTCCAACCTCCCTACACAAGCAGGGACATCTCTACCTATACCTTAGTATAAATTAGATTAGTGGTATAAAATTAACTTCCAGTAGATTTTTTCAAGAACAAGTGGTGTTTTAGTCTTTCTATTTTTATCACAATAATTTTTTTCCTAACTTTATGGAGCAGAGACTTTAAAAATATTTGCAGCCTGTATCCAGGCACACCTGCACAGAAGCACCAGTTGTGATGTGGGTAGTACTCCCAGATTAGGCTAACTCCTTCATATCCATTGGATGGGGTTTTTATAGATCCTATGTTGCAAGCTGGAATTTGCAGGATGCACATGATTGCTCTTGCCACTTGAAACAGGGGCACTCTCATGGTTGCCTTGTTTTCATTTTGTGAGCTGATATTTATCAACAGAAAAAAATATCATAGAAAATTCTCAAACGAGACAGATGCTGAGAGCCAGAAGCCAGTTGTTTGTGGGTTTTGAAGGTTGGGGAAGGGCTGCTTATATTATCAGATGATGTCAGGTTCCTTTTAAAATAATGAGCAAAAAATTTTGACGTTTTTTGGAAGTGGGAGTGTTTCACAGACACTTCTATTACATTTCAGCCCTGTACTAATACTCATTTTCTCCAGAACAGATTGTCTGTAATTAGTTGAAATAAATAGCTGCTATGGAGTTCAGGAAATCCTCCAGAAGGACTTGGCTAGAATGAAGGATTCCCAAATCCCAAATTGAGACCTAAAATAGTCTTCCCTAATCCTAGAGAAATTTCTGTTTGATAACTGCAACCATGTTTGACTTGATAGTTTTCAAGGCAACTACAGCTCTGCTTCTAGTCCCCAGAAAGGCTTTTAATTGTGCAATGCAGTGCATCTTTTGCCCAGACTGTTGTTAGGATCCAGAAAATGAAGTTTGACTTCACTTTGCCCTGATTCTGCCAACCTGACTGGGTTTTTCAGAAAGTCTTTCTTTCATGTGGGATATCCCCAGAAAAACATCTGTGATCACTTCATGTAGCAAATGGGAAGAAGTGGTAAAAGCTGTGCCGAAGCACAGAGGTCAGAGCATCTCTGTAGGTGACAGACACACACCTTCTTTACAGAGAACCATCCTCTCCCCTGGCATTACAAGGATAAAAGCTTTTACCTCCAGTGCTGCTACAGGTGGTGGGTGTAGAACAAAGTAGTCAAGGATGTTGAGATATGCTGGGCTAATAGGAATGAGAGTTTCCTCACTATTGGTTAGGCTTTCCTTTCATTTACAGCCCTATTCTTCCAGAAGTTACGCTGGAGAGTCTCTACAGGTTCCAGTTACCCAACTTCTTCCAAAAATCAACATGGTTGGAAAATTTTGAAGGGCAATTAGAGACAAAAGGATTACATATGAGGCCTGGTGAAATGAAATGAAGCAAAGAAGAGAAAGGCTTCTCAGTAAATGTTTTCCAGGAGCATTACTGGATTGTGGAGTAGCTCCCTCTGAAAATCTCTAGTAGTCCAGTGTTCAGAATAAAAAGCATTTGAGGTGAACAAGGGCTGCATGAGCACATCTTGCAGCAGTAGTTAACCCTACCATGAGATGAGTGTGAATTATTAGGACTTGAAAAAAAACCAAATGCCCTCCTGAATACCCCAAGACAAACTGCAAGTGGGAAGTTGAAACACTTTGGCTCATGGCTCCCCACAAAGCATTAATCCAAAACTTTATCAATATGAACTACTTATTCATCTTCTCTCTTACAGTAAGCAGCTACCAAATTAGAAGATTCTGAGGCTGAGTTTAAAATCTATGAAAAAAAAAAAATTATTAGGGAAAAAAGAAGTGTTTCCATAACCTGGGTGGGTGGTCTCCAAATGCTTTCCTTTTGCAGTCCTACTTTTGATTGCTGGTCCTGATTTCTATCATGCTGGCATAGGTGGCTGACAAGTAAGTACTGCAGATTTCTTTAAGGTCACAACCTCCAGACTGAGATCACATGCTGCTATCCATAGCACAGGCTTCTGTGGCAGTGCTTTTGTTTTATTAAAGACTATCTAATTTTTCAGCAGCCAATCCCAGTAATACTTTGAAGGCGAATGGGGAGGGAGGACAATACTATTTTTTTTTTTTTTCCAGATAGAGACTTTGTGGTCCAACTGTCCAGACTAGGGCTATCCAAAGGTGCTATTGACACAAAACATGTCACAGGACTAAACAGAAAACAAAATCTCCCTCCCCACCAGCTCACCAGTAGCTTCATTGGATTTTCCTCAAGTCAGAATGCTTTCATTTTACCTTCAACTGAAAACATGCAGGATGAGGGCTGAAAAAGTCAGTTCTTACTTCGATTTTGAGGTGGGACTTTGAGGGATCCCCAGGTTTTAAGTGACTATTGGAGGCATACCAAAGACAGACTTTCAGAAAATGGCTAGCTTTTATCTAAGAAGTCTAATCTGTCTGAAATGGGTTACTTTAGTTACCTCAGAACATTTTCAGTGAGATTCCTGAAACATTCCTACAATAAGCAGCACAGAGACAAGGTGCACTCACCACTTCACATGGCAACATTTTGGCACATGGGCCAGCAAGGTTTATTCTCTGGCTGCAGTAGACCCATGCTGATAACTCACAGGATTATTGTTTCTCCTCATGTTTTACAGCGTTGCAGATCTGGGAGAGTGGACCTCCAAGGAAGACACGCAGGAGGGGAATTCCTTACTAATGCTGTAGGGAGCCCTGTGTATACACATTAGAGCAGCTCTCTGCAGAGCCAGCCTGTGTCTGACACCACTTGGTGACATGCCAGAGCTAGCAAGATGAGGTGCAGCAAGCTACCTAATTCCCACTGGATCGAGCCCAGCTCCCGAAGAGCCTCCGGTTTGCCTTAGCACCACAGCCCATCATGACAAATGTTCTGGGAGGATTATTTGCTTCAGGGCAGCGCATAGTTTGAACTTGCTCGTGATTTGAACTTGTGCAGGTGCTGTGCTTCAGCAGCATCTGTCAGTCTACCCCTGAAGATAAAGTGTCAGCTGCTATGGGAAGCACACACCAAAGTGGCTCTGCAGGACCCCACTGGTGTCCCGAAGCACTGGCAGTCAGCCAGCACTAAAGAGCCCAGCTGGCACCATACCACTTTTTTTTTCCAGAAATTCTTGGGCATCTCTACTCTTCCCGTTGTTCTGCTGCCCTGCTCTGACAGTAACAGACTACTAGTCTGTGATCCCTTGTGCTTTTTGCAATATCCATATTAGCTCTTCCCCCATCCCGTTATTGCTTGTGCCCTAGTCCAAAATCACAGGGCTGTCAATAGCAGCTCTGAACTTAATTTTCCTCCTTAACTCCAAGAAAGTGTGCTAACCCTGTTTTATCTTTGTCAGGGACCTATATTATCAAAGTCCTTAAACCTGAGTATTTATTTTCCTTGATATATGAGGTTGACTTGTTTGCTGACATTAGGAGAGACATGGGAGGCTATTCCCTAGTGAGATTTATTCATATGTATCCTGGCTTCGTTAAATGGGCTAGAGCCAACTAAATTCTTGACTGTCAATCACCCATTGTCTCGATTCATTACACAACCCATTTCTTAAGGCTCACCACAGCAGGAATTGTTTTCATTTTTGTTCTGCTAATGGAACCTGATTTGGAAAACCTCAATGGAAGTCATTTAAGGAGCCTTAGCTTCAAATGAAAAATATGAAACAATTTACTTCCCAGTGGGGAAAAGTGTGGGTTGGGGAAAGAAAAAGGCAGCAAAAGAAAGAAATGCAGATAGATATGGAATCACAACTCAGTCCAGAGTGTGGGAGCCCAAAACACTGCAGGAGTAATCCATGTAATGAACCAACAGTCTGAGAAACCCACGGGGAGTTTCCAAAACATTTTCCCTTTGGAGAAGATAAAAATAATTTCCATAAGAATTATAGTCAGGGGCTTATAACAGATAGTACACTATCTATTGGTTTTAGCCAATTGTTTCTAAACTGTAGCTGAATAAAAGTTGGTAAAGCCCTGCTCCTGCTCTCAGATAATGGACTTTGTTCTGCAGCTCACACTGCAGAAATATCCTTGTTCCAAGTCCTGTTGTCACCTCCCTGGAAAGGGTTTCAGTCTGTCTAGCTAGCTACCTTGACACACACGCATGTATATATATCCCAGTGACAATACCATTACAATGTTGGGTTTCGTTCTGAGCTGAGCTTGACAAATAATTCCTGAAACTTTTAAAAAAGATTTAAATAATAATTTTTTTCCTCTGTTAATAATTTCCCACTAACAGTTCTGTGGCTTTTTTTTTTTTATATTTATTTTTAAAAAAATATTCCTTAGCCTATGAGTTGCAGCAGCAGGACATTCACTGTTTGCACTTCACTTTCTCTACTGTCAAAATACCTGCTGTCAACAGATTTTTGCTTTCAAGGATTAATTCTCAGAACAAAAAAAAAAAAGTCAGCAAAATATCACAGTTCTAAGGATTATAAAATTATAGTTAAACAGTTCCATTATTGCCAGTGAAACCAATATACAGCCTTCAGTGTAACTAGATTGTCAAGTGTTTAATCCATGATTCTCCTGAGTTCTGTGAATTCTTATGCTTTTTTTTTTTTTTTAAGTGATGGAAGCACTAAAAATAGCATATAAAGTAGCCAGAATTTAAAAACTAAACAGCCAGGTCAGCCAAAGCTGGTGTTACAAGCAAGGCCGTGAGCACTGAAATACTTGAATCCTTCTCTTAAGGTGGTGGTTGGAAACCATGAAGAAAAGAGTTTCCACAAAACTCAAACCAGACACTGTGCTTCTTTCTGATCAAGCCGAGTGGGAATGTTTCCAGGCTTAAAAATATTGGGAGGTTCTCCATGTCCAGTTCCACCACTGGACTTACAAATCTCGTTCTGAACTTCCACTCCCTTGGTGAGGGCCCTCTTGTAGCTCTTCATACTGGGCAAAGGCCTTCAGCCTGTGTTTGGACCGTGACACCACCACCACCAAGTGCCCAACCATCAAGTTTCTGCAGACAGCAAAATCCAGATGGATCCACGAGTCAAGGGCATAAGATAATTAACCTCGAAATCTGTTTCCATCCTCTTTACTCTGAAGTCCCACTTTCCCAACTGTCAGAAAGTACAGGTAGAAATACCACTTAAAACATGAGCAAATAACTTTCCGTGCTTAATGCACCCAAGGTCACTCCCTCTGGAGTACCTGCTGGAGCTGTGGAAGGATACACTGCCTGAGGGTTTGAACTGAAGGAGAAAAGAGTTTCAAAACTCACTTCTATTGGTATTAATAGAATACAGCCAGATGGTGCAGTCATCAATAATCTAAAAATATCCCTGGTGCATAGTCAAAAGCAAAGTAGCATGAAAATTAAAGTAAAAAACCTGTACTCACCAATAATGTCCTAAAAACCTGTTAATGGCAGCTCACCCTATGTTTGCTGAAAGGTCAATGCGTAGGGAGAGAGACAGTGAAAACCTTTTACAAGGGGATTTATTCCTAAATGCAGCAGTTTGATATGAGAACTCATTGAAAGAGAATCTTACTGTTACCTGACTGATGTTAATGTTGTGCTCTTATGCAGCTGCGTTAGAATAAAGGCTTTATACGGTGGCTTTAAATGACACCACATTTTTATTAGAGGAATGCACTCATCCTCCTGTTTACCTGGCCCACTAATGAATCAGAATTCCTCTGACAAGCCTGAATCATCATTCTCTGCTGGGGGGGGACGGGGGGGGTTGTTGATATTTTCTTGTACACCCTCATGCAGAACAGGCAAGAATTTACCGTTCTATCTGGCCCTATTTGTGCAACTATTGACAACTGTAGAAGGTAATCAAAATCATTGTCATAAAAATCAAAACATATTTATTTATATATAAAACTATGAAACTACCATAACTAATACACATCATAGCTGCCCAGCCAATATGCACACGTATATACAAACATATTTGTAAGCAGTGATCGACGCTGCCATTTGCATACAAATAGTCCTAGTCCTCAGCTGCTACATTTTTGCAGCACTGTGAGCCTCTCCAAGACAGTGGTTGATAGCTGAATGGAAGAGGATAAAATAAGCACCACAGCAAATATTTAGTTCATTGTTTAGTTGAATGTTAGTGAGATTTTTAATATTTTTATAGCCATTTAGGAGGAAGGAGTCCACATGTGAGACTTAGCAAATAGTTAAAGCAAGCTTTAGATTTAGCAGTGTTAACTTGAAAAGAAATCTTTTCGCATTTACACATCTTCTTAAACCCTTACCTGGGAATTTTGGTTTTCTCTGAGACCAGGGGAGGAAATGCCACCAAAAAGAAATCAAATTTTTCTTTGTTAATCCCCAAAGGAAAAAACTGATACAGCACATTTTTATTTTGTGTGCATAAGGTATTTCTTACTAACTCAAGTCTTTTTATAGTACCTGTCAAAAAGCAAGTAGGATGTGGTTCGTTGGGTTTTCTTTTTTTCCCCCACAGGTATTCCCCAACAATGAATTCAGGAGCCTTTGTTCTATGCAAAGTCAAATATCTACTGTATGCCTTCAGAGATCTGCAAAGGAAGAGTACACGGAATTTCTCAGGGCACGTCAGCTTTTATGAGACCCAGCATCTCCTCAGTAATAAGAGAAGGAACTGGAACAAGACATGGCAGGAGATTCAACGTGTCAAGTGAAGGAAACAGCACAACTGCCCGACACAAAGCCACCTCAGCCCCACCACTGCCTCCAAGAGACAACAGCTTAGATCAATAGTGTTTCAAGTGGTGATGTACAGGAAAGACTCAATAAACATTCAGAGCAGGAGATGATCTAAGAAAAGGGGGTTTTGTTTGTTGTGTTGTTTTTTTTTTGTCTTGGTTCCCTTTACTTTGCCCCCCTGCTCTGTGCTATCAAACATCTCACAGATTCCCCTTCTCTGAAGCAGCTCCAGGTTGAGTTGCTGAGAGCCACGCGGGCTGCAGGGGAGAACAGAGCACAGCACTTGGGCAGTGGTGCTTTCCTAAAGCATCAAATTCTCTTTGTAGGGGGAATAGACACCATGACAATGAGAAGTCAGGTGCGGGTGGGATGTAGAGTTTGTAGCATCTTAGATGTGAGAATTCCTGTAGGATATTCACATATGCAACCATAATGGAGGCCCAGATTTTAAAGGAAAATACCCAGTTTAGAATGTTTGAGAGCTGCTGTGAAGAAAAGCCATTTGGAGGAAATCAACAGATACGAAAAGGCTGCTTTTGCTCGGGAGGGCAGGCAACTAAGCCATACTGAGACAAGGTGTTGTGCTCAGCCTCATATCCCACCACAGCCACGTATTATGGAGATGCAGCAACATCAGAAGCTGGTATAAAAATGAGTTGTGTTGATTTTTCAGTGGTGCAACCAACACAACCTAGCCCAAATTTATCCAGTTCTGCCACTGGTCTTCAACAGCTATTTCTGGGAATGGTTCTTACTTCTTTTCCTCAAAACTATTCTCCTCTTGAACCATTTCAGAGTAGGAAGGAGCACCCTTAAGTCACTGAAGACAAAAGTCTAGCACCAACTGAAATGTTAAAAAAAAATTAGAAGGAGCACATTATATGGGGTTTTTTTATAAAGCCAGTGAAAACCTATCCATTCTAAAGTGATTCACTGGAAAAGCCCAAACACCAATATGGTCTGGGGCCTGTTTTATGCTTCCTTTTTATGTAGACAGATGGTGATACCCTTATTTCTATGAATAATTTTTTTTTCATGCACAATTCAGGAATAATTTCCCCAAGTTAACAGTGGTACTTGGGAAGGAAATAACTTTCCAGCATCCTCCTTTTAAGGGTAAATAAGTGACAGGACCCTACATCATTTTCAGGAGGTATTTAAGCACCCCTAGCCTGGTTTCCTCACAGCCAGCAAGATTTAGGATTTGAAGGGATTTATTTAGCTGGTTTTCAGGGTTGTTTGGCAGAGGAGCACAACACAACTCCTTGTCCTCTCACGGCTTGGAATTTCAACACCAACTTGAGTGCCTGTTTGCAGCTTGGGATCCCTATATGGGAATTGTTAAGCTTGTAAGAAAGGGATTTTCAGCTTTTTAAGGCAAACAGCTGAGCAGGGAGCTGCCTGAATTAGCCAATAGTGCAAGGCTGAAGAATGGGGCTTATGTGTCTAAGCAACTGATGTGATGCCAGTTTAGAGGTGGCTCCCCTCGCTCGGGATCCTTGGCTGCGAGCTCTCTGCCGGACGCGGGCACCGCAGCCAAGTCAACTACTTAAGCAGCCTGTGCCCTAGTTGTCAAAACCTCTGCCTGTCTTGAAGGCCATCTCTCCTGAGCTTACTCTATTCTTCTCATTATCCCTCAGCTGTCACATAGGCTGGAGCTGGGCTTTCCTTCCATCTAGAGGTGGCCTGTGTTTATTTTGCTGCCATGGTCCTGGGAGACAGCAAAGCCCGAGGACACTGCTGGATGGGTAAGCCACTCATGAAGGGACTGTTTTGGTATCCAGGCTAAAGCCCTGGTGTCAGAGATTGCAGGACCTGCATTTGAGGCAGGGCTCAGAGCAGCTCATAACCGTGCTGCTGAAGGTGTGATTAGGCTGGTTGGATAGAGCTGGCCAGCAGCAGGGTGGGAAGGTGTTGTTACTGATTTGCACTGGTAGTTTCACTGTAATGTGGTTTTAAAACTCTCAGCAAAGCCTCTTCAGGTGCATAAGTTGGTCTTAGGATCTTACTCAAAGGAAATAATTAGTTTTGAAATTGAGATTTATTACCATAACCTATTTATTATGCTGAGATCCCTAAAGGAGATCAGTGTCACATCAGCATAACTAAAGATTCGGGTATCTAAGGATTTTTGCAGACCTGAATTTTACATGCTTTAAAACTCCTGAGTGCTTATCAGTGTCCCCTAATACCTAAGCACCCTTACAAACTTAGCCCATAACTGCTCTGAAAATTTCTTGTGTTTAATTAAAAGGAAGCTCACAGATTGAACGTTCAATTATAAACATTAAAAAAAAAAATGAAAACAACTCTAAAAAGAACTTATTCTGAGTTAACTGTTAAACTACGGACTATTGAGGCAGCTACAGTTTCTATTTTAAGCTTGGTTATAATGGAATATGACTCTATTATTTCCCAGTTTGCTTTGAAGTCCTGCCACCTATTGGTTTACCAGAGCAGTGATCAGACCGGCCAGATTCCTCCCTGGGAGGGAGGAAATTCTTTCCACAAAGGAAAACCCATCGTACATTAAACCCCTAAGCAGTAAGAAACCTAGTAAGTGATCAGAAGTAATTTAGCCCCTTCATAATTGCCAGATAATTTTCCAGTGCTATAATAGCATCCCATATGGACAAGGCAATTGCTAAACTTTAGTTCCTGACCTTTTGAATTTGGGGGGAAAAAAAAAAAGACATCCTCTTCAGAGAGCAAAACACTGAAGCCCCAGAATCTTATTCAGTGGATTCACACGAGAAAAACATACATATGTTTATCAATGCAAAATAGATTTAAATGCACAGATATGCATGCAATACATTTACTTGTTTCGAGCCAAGTTGTGCATAAATATCTTATTTTATAGCTGCAAACAGATCAATCACTCTGCCTTTCTTTGCAAATGCATTCTTCTACACCACCACCACGCTGCACTGTGAGAATATTTTAGAATTCTGTTTTAGCTTGTGTTGTCCTGGTATCACATCCCTTCCGAGGTCCTCACCACACACTCAGAACATGTTTGTGTCAAGAGCATTTGGGAATGACAGCAGAGCACAGAGAGAAGCTAGGAGGTATGTGAGCAGTGTAGGACAAAAGTCTACAGAGTAAGGAGTAAGCAACAACTGTCAGCTGGGAAGCAGCAGTAAAACCAGAGTAAAAACCTGTATTTCTAGGTCTTCTGGTATACAGAGATTTGGGGAATTTTGTTAGGAAAGTGAGAATTTTTCTCAACATAGCCAAGCCTGCTTTAACCCTAACTTTTCTTAAGGCTCTGTTCAGGAGATACTTCACTCTTGGATTGTTACTTTTGTCCCCCCCAGTACCTGATTTCTGCCTGGTGTCCTCCAGGGCAAAAGAACACAAAGAACCACCTGAGGAGAAAAGCTCTGCAGCTAACAAGGGCCGTCCGGCCAGCCCTCTGCTTTCCCTGCTAGTCCCAAAGCAGAGGAGATGAGGAGGACTGTGCAGAGGAAGCAGTGATTGACTTGTCGCAGCTGCAACGTCGGCTGCGTGAAATAAGGCATCACTGTCAACATAGCTTGCCCTGACAGCTCAAGCAAGTTGTGTTGTGCTTATTCATGCAAAAGGGATGGAGAAGACAAAATATTTTAAGTAAAGGGCTTGAAAAATATACCACCACCAAGAAACTTCCAATCTGTTAACAGTTCTTTAAATATTAGGGACATGAAACTGCTTAATTCACAAGCCTTGCTGTCTTCTGCTCATTATTTTGTGTACCCAAAAGAATTCACTAAAGTGCACTCCACACGATGACAGTGTGACAAGGGCCAATTTGTGAATAACTTGTCAACAGCTTGAATGAAACTCTAGAAATCCATAACAGGTGCTCGATAGCTATAATCGAGTGACAGATGGATTAGATACATGAAACCACAACAAACTGACTGAATGGGAGAGGGAGAGAGAATGAGGGTGAGAGTGGGGGAGGTTCATTAACTATAGAAGAGAGCAAAAATACATGAATTATTAAAGAAGTGGCATGAGCCAATTTGTGTGGATGCTTCCTGCTCATCTTCAGCAGGCCTGGGAAGAGGAGCTGCAATGCCAGCTACAACACGCGGCAGCGATGGTCTAATATCTTGAGTCTAGGCAGGGATGTACCAGAGCTTGGCACTGGCCTTGATTGCAGAAATCACTGGTATATTTTACTACACACATAAGAGCTGATTCAGCAACGCCTTGCTGTAAGCGCCGGAATAGTGCCAGCGAGGTCAGCAG
This sequence comes from Megaceryle torquata, assembly GCA_024611175.1. Lineage (NCBI taxonomy): Eukaryota > Metazoa > Chordata > Aves > Coraciiformes > Cerylidae > Megaceryle > Megaceryle torquata. The sequence goes on along the minus strand of JANIJG010015085.1, from coordinate 198,218 downwards.
AGCAACTGTGTTCAACCCACACTAACACATTTCAGCATCCTGATGAATTTTTCTTCTCTGTTGCAGGCTTTGAAACACGCGGGGATGGATCCCAGCTAGCAGAAATTGTGACAAGCCCCCCCCAGAGCCCCGGGGACTGCTGCCAGTCTGGAGTACCACTCAAGGACACATCCGTGTGCATGGGCAATGATGGACCAAGGCTTCTCTGCAGGCTTTAAGTGCAGGGGTTGCCATCTGGGCCAAACCTGGGCACCACAGAACCACCCTGTGCCAGCACACCCAGCCTGCCTGTCCCAGGAGCCAGAGGCTGCCCACACCCCCCTCACAGCCTTTTCTCGGCGGGGGCAGCAACACCCCCAATGCCAGAAAACCTGTGCCTGCTTTAAGCACCCAGTCAGCAGTGGGTGCCCATTGCCCACACACCTTTGTGCCAGGTCTGTCAGAAAATTATATTTAAGCTCAGCAAGGACCAGTTCTCCTCAGCCTGTGTCTTCTAATCCAGCCCTGACTGCAGGCAGGAGCGAAGCTCCCATTACCACTCAGCTTCCCTCTCCAATGGGTTTTCCTTTAAATTACATTTTTTACTTTAAATTAAACCTTCCATTTCCTTATTTTCCTCCTGTGTGCATCACATAACGCCACAATCCCAGATTTGCAATTATTCTATCCAAACAATGCTTTTCCACAGCTACCTATTAAGGGAACAAGCAAAACCTTGACAGCTGGTTTGCTTTTATAGAGTGACCTATCAGTTTTTTTCCTCCCAAATCTTGCTGTGCCTGCTATCTTTCCTCAGAGAAAAATCTGTGAAATTCTGGAACCTGTTTAGATAACGAATAAAAAACGGTCAGTGAATATTTCAGGTGCAAAAACAAGACTTGCCATTGGTAAAAAAACCACACTAGTGACTCGGTTCACCACAATCACCACAAGTGTTGTGTAAACACACAAACCAAACTGCTGCTCAGGAAAGGAGTTTGCTGTCTAGTTATTAATGCACCTGAAACCCCTGTGAGAATAAAATGCAGCCATTTTACAATAAGAGACAGGACTGAAGGCCTGACATAGTTCAACCTTCTTGCACTTTGTCACAGTTCTTATGCTTCATGATACGTTCACTCCTGCCATGGCCCAGGCTGCTCTGCTTCCCTGGGGTGAGACTATTCTCTCTGGCTGTGTGGGCAGTGATCCCAAGATGTCACACGAGCACACTCATATTCACACATGAATCTTGAAACAACAAATCCAAAGCATCAGAAGGAACCCAAGGAAGGCAGTTTTATACTTCAACGCCTTTCAGCTCCTAGCAATGAAAAAGAAAGTTGAGCTCATAGATCCAGAATGTAGGGGAGAGGCAGTCCTGTACAAGCACACAGGGCTTATGCATTAATTAAATCCCATTTAATCTCTACTTCGTAGGCTTTCTGTGGTGCAGAGCTGCTTGCCGTGGGTGAAAGATTTCATTGTAAGCTTTTCTTTTTCTTTATTTTTTTTCTTTAGCTCCGATATAAATCATATAAAGAAAGATGTGACCAAGAGACTGAACGAGCACAAGATAAGAGATGAAAAGATCATGAGCTTTGATAAGGATACTCAGCTGTCACTGCTAACCTGGTGGTAAGTAATGATAATATAATGATCATATAATGGCTGATGCCACTGCTTAAGACAGGGCAGGCAGGCAAGTGCAGGGAGCAATAAAAACCTATTAAAGCAAATTGCAGATCCATAGAGAATCAATTGGTTTTTGGTCTCTGGAAGAGTTTGGGTGCCTGGGGTAGTCCTTAACCATTACTTCTATAGAAGCAAAATTGAGACTGGAAAAAGTTTCCTGAATTTCCTAATCTTGTTCAGATCTGACTAAATATTCCTCTATTTTGGCTGAGAAACCTATTTTATGTATATTAGCCTTGGATCTAGCAGCGCTGCCCTGCTCCAAAGTTAAAATACCCAAACTGATTGCCTGCTCTTATGACTATGCCTCCTTTGTAAGGCACACTGTAATTATCACCATGTAGAGAATTTTGCCTGTCTGCTCCACAGCTGCTTGTGGGTGAAACAGCAACTCTACGTGAGCGAGTACACAGATGTTCAGCTACTGAATCACTTCTTTGCAATCCAGACCTGACAATAATGTGGATGTCAGTGATCGTCAAGCATCCGATCCAGTGCTGGCTTTCTTATTTTGAGAAATCACATCAAACTTTGAGCTTGCAGATTTTAAAGAAGTGAACAGAAATGTGAAGCTCCATGACAATTGTGTGGACTGGAAGAGACTGGCAGATGCACCTTGGAGCTTCAAGGAGGTGCTTATTTTGAGTCTCTCTACTTTGCCTAAGCTTTTTGAGGAACAGCAGTACACAAAGTAGGCAATGGGCCACTTTTGCTAGAATGAGCATTTACTGACCGAGCACTGGACAGTGGTTTGGTTTTTTTTGCTTGTAGTTGGCGAGCCTGTCTGAACTCCTGTCAAAAGCTCTGTCTGAACTCCCCAAGACTTTGTGAGTGATATCACTGATTCACACTTAGGTTCTCATTGAGAGCATCCTGGAGGCCACTGCAGATCTTTCTCAAGTCTGCCGCTAACAACAAGATGAAAGGAACTTTATTAGTCCCCCCATTCCACAGATGGAAGGCAAGACAGAAGCAGAACCATCTTCGTAGCTGCAGATTCGTGCACTTGTGTAACCAAATGGCAGCCAAATGCCTCCACACATCTTTCACCTCTCGGTGAACAGGAGTGAGAATTTGCACATGCACCGTTTGCACACAGTAAACTGTTTGAAGCGTAACTGGTATTTAAACCATGAAGGTTTGTTTTTCAGACCCATCCTGTTTAGACACTTCCCCAAGATATGTAGGCTATAAGTGTTAGAGCCAGGAGCAGCTGCAAGGAGAATACCTTTTCCCTGGCATCGTGAGAGCAGCTGTTGAAAGAGAAGGTGTTCTCTTGATGGGAGGCTATAAACAGAAACCAGACACAATCTGAAATGCTTCACATTCCAACTTTTGCAAAATCCACTCACACAGACAGTTAACCTCTTAGTAGCCCATATGAACAACTGAAGGACTTTAGAAAGCCATTACTTTACCTTAAATAACTTTCTCCTTCAGCCGGTCTGACCTGAGGACATCAATTTCTCCACAGCTTGACTGGGGTTAGTGCTTTCAGCTTGAGCTGGGGGGAAAAGGAAGAGAAATGTCACACAAAAAGTTTTCCACCTAATTCACCATCTTCCCAGCCAACTCAGATGTATGATTTCTGTGTCAATATAAAGGTAGCATGAGAGCACAGTTCTTACCCCAAAAGTTTTCCTGGAGAGGTTGTCGTCTTCTGGGTAGGAAAAAATAAAATTATTGTAAGACCTTCCATTAAAGCACTCACTCCTTATTACTAGCATGTGTCGCTGATGTAGGGTGAATCTCCTAAGGACTGGGTCTAGGTTCTGAATATACAAAAACTGCTTTTAAAAGACCATGAAGCCAATCACAATAAATGTGACCAGACCTCCTTATATTTAAACCTAACGTTGAAAGTTAAGCAAAAATCCTTGCCTAAATCCTAATCTCTAGGTCAGTTTGAGACCTGGGATAGCAATACTTTGCTGGATCCTACCTTCCAGTGTTAGAGCTACTCCTGCGTTACCGAGGTGCATGCCAAGAGGTACCCGAGGGTGCATTAGGACAGGTGATGCACAAACTTCATGTTAATTTTCAGCTCTTCCACATCTTTCTGGAATGCCTTTGACTGGCTTGGATATTCTGTATCACTCTGAAGTGGACAAGAAATCTAAAGGATGAAAGACCTGAATCAGATTTCAAAGTATTCGTATCTTAGGGGAGATAGCATTAAAATTTTGGAGGCTGAACGGTTGTGTCCCCAGGCCAGCGCGGTACGTTCAGCAGCAGGCTGTCGCACCCTAATTGCTTGTGCCCCTTTGTGAATCAACTTCTCTGGGAAGCCAATTCGCCACGATGCTTCTTTAATATACATCTTCTCATTTGCCCCACGTATATTTCAGTTTGCCATCTGATAATTGGAATTGTGTGGGTAGCAGCCGGTACCATCTGGCTTGTTAATAAGTAGAGGATAAAAATGTCTAATGCCTTGCTCTACATAAATACAAGAATTACCCTACAAATAAACAGCTCCCTAAAACCTCGACTGATGAGAACAAAAGGAAATAGTGTGGGCCTAGCTCATTAAAAAACACTGAAGAGAGAATGAGAGAGCAGGGGGAAAGCCACATCCCACCCGAAGTTTTAGTGTAACTAAAACATATGGTAAAAAGAATGCAAAATTCAACGCGATAATGCACTTTTCACACCAAAACATATTGGGCCACTATACAAATGATGCAATTAAAACTGCTGCCTTCGGGAGCCAAAACCTAAGCTGAATGACTACGGTACAATTAAAGTTTTCTGATTTAAAAGCAGTGGAAGATTTATCATAATGAACCTCAGAATTGAGATAATATGACTTGGGGGCATCAAAGCTAAGCTATAGAAAGCCACATGTCCTACAACGTGGAGTTAGAATTGGAAGACTGACATCAGCAGATTTTAGGGCACAGAAAGGCTTACGAGTTCATTTGCATGTGAATGGCCAAGACCATGCAAAATCTTGCGTGTAAACAGCGCGGTATTGTAATCAATACTTTAATTAACAGGAAGGCAGCGCAAAGCTGTCTGCATCGGGGAAATAAACTCTGATCCCGTAGGCTGGATGCAAAAGCCGCGCTGTTGTATTTGGAACCTGCTGGAACTTGTACAGCTCCTTATCTGAAAGGCCTCATCCGCATCACGACAATGTCCTCTAATCTGGTAATAAAAAGGGCATCACGAACGGCGGCAGCCAGGCCAGCCAGCCATGGCTGCAGTCACGCTATGCTCCCAAGATGGTGAAAGGAGATTTAAGCCTCTTGCAGAAAAAAAACCAAACACCCCAAGAGTCGCCTTCAGCTTGGCCTGGGTAGGGGGTGGTGGGGGGAAAGGGGGGAAGTGAAGCTGGGCGGCGGCTCCCCGGCTGGGGACAGCAGCACCTGGGGAGGTGCAAAGAGGCAGAGGAGAAGAGCACCGGGGTTCCTCCCCTACCACCAGCCACCCCATGGAATCTCAGCCTGCAACAGCAGACGCACGGAAGGTTGGAGTCGTGCACGAGTCACCTTCCTTCTCCCAGCCATAAACCCATCTCGGGGCGCGTCCGAGCTCTGCGGTAACGTGCGCTTCCCCAGCAAGCAGGGTTAGTAACACAACTTGTGACGATACCACCGCAAACCAGAGAGGGCATTTTTTTTGGCAAAATGGGGAAAGACCCACGTTTGGAAAACGGACCAGTTCTGCACCAGGAGGAGCTGATGTAGCCTGGCACCCAATGGTCTCCCGGGGAATTCTGCCCCGTACCCCATCACTGTCAGTACAACCACAGGACCTGTACTCACTGCTCACTTACCTGCTTTCTTGCTCAAATATTTATACTCACATATAAGACTTGCACCATTTAGACCCTTTGACACTGCATCGGGCACAAGAGTGCAGTTCTCTGGCCAACCTTCACTACCTCTTGCTGCTGGTCCAGGCTGTACTTCATGCTCATCAGGAGCCGGCCCTTGCCAAACAGAATCTGTAACAGCTGAGCCTCCCTCCTCTTCCTTCTTATGGTGAATCATAATTTTCCTCTCATAGCAATCAGCTGTTTTTTCACAAAATCTGTAGGAGCTCCATTATCTCAATAAAAATGGTTCTGCTTTTATAGACTTTGCTTCTGTTGCTTGGAAATGTGCTTTTTGAATATTTAGTTTCAGACTGACCGGCAGCACTAACGGGAAGATACCTTTGGGGGAAACAATGTAAGAAGCGTAGGAATAAAATGAGGACTGCAATAATGCCTTAGGAGGGGAAAAGAAAGAGCTAAACCATGAAGTCAGACAGGAAATCAGACTAATCCTTGATGAAATTATGTGTAAGCTTGGCCGTCTAAGACTTACTAGAGCAAAAGAGACAGAAGAAAACCAAGCCAGAGCGAGATATTGAAAGGTACTGAAACTAGGTCACTGTCCTACATTACACAAAAGCTAAATGGAGCTCGATCATCCCACGAGCAAGATGAACAAAGGACTTTGGTGCAAATCTCCTAGCAGCTTCCAAGTTATACAGCTGCATAAAACATAAAGAAGCTTTAAGCACAGCAGAAATGCCAAGACAGGTAGAATGTACAGCACAGAAGGAACACGGGAAGAAATGAAGGGGATGGCTTCTGTCATATCTCTGCATCACTGAATGGTAACAAATTCCCATCAAGAAAACCTGTGAGTTATATAACGAAAAAAAAAAAAGGGAAAAAAAGTACAATGTGAGTAGGACGAAGGGTTGCTGGGTGGAAAAGCCGTGATATAATTAGATACACTAAGCCAGCAGGAGAGAAGAGGTGCTTAATTAGTAAATAGAAAGAAGATTGCAGTAGAAACCAATCTGTTTTCTACACTGTAGACTCAAAAAGCTTCTTGATGACTAGTTAAGAGACAGGATAGGCTACTTGAGCTGATAGGACGGCAAATGTTGACTGTTCTTGCTCCCCTTCGATATTTAACTTCAATTCCATTCAAGTTAATTCAATCAATGGAATTTATGTATTTTTACTGAATTAAAGTTTCCCCCCTTCTATAGGCATAGCTACAGAACAAGTATTAAAAATGGAAACTTCGGAAGATAGAAATGGTTTGAAAGGTTATTTCCAGCAGAACATTTTTTGTTATTTTGGGTTGGTTCCCCCCCCACCCCGTGGCTTATGTTAGTTTAGTAATGAATATGGCTTAGCTGTTTACATTACTCTTTTTTAATGGAGAAAGACCATCATTTCAACACTGAAATAAACATTATCAGAGTAAGCTGGTTAAAAACGAACGCGGGAAGTGTCTTTAGATAATAACAATTTAATCAATTAGCTGTGGATATCATACTTCCTATTCAAAAACATCTAGGAAAAGGTTGTAGACCTGGAGGTTTACAGCCAAAGATAAACAGTTAATTTTAAAGGACCCTGGAAAAATACTGTTTTAAGAAATATTACTTAAGTAACTATTAATTACTTAAGAACCAGTTCATGCTGTCCTTGGATAGTGTCCTAGAGCAAAGAAAATGCTGAGTCCCAGCAGAGTGGAGCTTCCCAGGACAGGTCGCGTCTCCAGCCCTTTGCTGGTTCTACAGCTCCAAACTCAGCAAGATTTTGGGTATCCAGGATTCAGTCACGATACAAATTTTGAACCTCAGCTCTAGTTAAATGCAGGACACGTCCATTTTTTCTAGTGTCGGAGCCCAGTTTGGTTTATCTATGTCTATTTGAATAGATAATTGCCAGCTACTATATGGGCTTTAAATTTACCTTATTTTCTAAATGAAAATTATTCTTGGTTTATCCATGGCAAGCTGGAATCCGAGAGCAGAACTGCTCCCAGAGCCACGAGCACGCATCCTACATAAAACTGGCCTGTTTTCGCTACAATGAGCAGTGAAAAAAGAAAGTCCATTAGATACTGGAAATATTGTCTTTCTAAAACCAGCAGATTTTTATTTGTGCAACATCTAAGCACTGCAAATCTCAGCAGAAAATTGCACTGGAACAGTGGGCGGTTCCGAATTGCTGGAAACTTTACAATGGCTTTTATGTTTAAACATCATTTAGCAGCTGTTAAAGGTCAGCACAAATCCTGTACTTTATCAGTATAAATGAAGTCTACAATTGCCAAGAAAAAAAATGCATTAAATAATGCAGTGATTATTATCTTGATTTTTTAATTTTTTTTTTTTTTCTTCAGGAGTGGAAAGGGCCTCTTAAGCAGTTCCATTTTTCTCCTCCTTATTTCAAATTGACAAAGCAAAACACTAATTAAATTATTTATACCATAAATTTACTTACAGGGATGACACATTTTGTACACAAAGCAAGGAAAACATCTGACACATTGTATAGTGCCAGGTGCAGTTAGGAAAGTGTAATACAAGTCGGCATCTAGAGGCTAAAAAAACCCCAGCAAACTTGCTGTAATGTTTCATTATCAATTTTATTTCCTACCATACACCAAATGTACAGCACAGAACACAATTTTGTTGTTTTGATGTAAGAAATATTAATTGTATGAAGAAACAGTATACAAACTACTCCAAATTAAAAAAATGCATACATCATTGCTCTTTACAAAAGGTCTAATTTACAGTATAGCTCATCAATGCATTTCAACACAAAAAAAAACCAAACAAAAAGAAAAACAAAAAGAAAAAGAAAAAATCAGTGCACGTTACAAAACACATCAAGTACAAGGGAGGCAAATAAATACAAACATACTTCACAGAACATCCTGAGCAAACAACCAAACACAGATAAATTAACCTGAAGCCATAGTAAATCATAATAATAAATACATAGGTCAGTAAGAGATTATTATTATTTTTTTTACTTAAATAAAATATATAACAAATTTGTTAAAATATTTAGTAAATTAAATTTTAGTCTTTGTAATGAGTGAACTCATTTTGTATGCATTTAACAAGTATAACAAATGTTTGCTTTTTGCGGGTGGTTTTTCTTTTTTAGCAAGAACGGTAACTTTAATAGCAAATTTTTGTTTGGTGTCCTCCTATTTATATTAGACAGCACATATGGTAGCTTTTGAAAAAAAAAAAAATCGATTTAAAAATAAACACAGCTCCTAAGAACATACATTTTCCCCTGTCTAAACTAGGATCGGAGAGTTGAACCAACCCCTCAAACAAAAAGCAAGCCCCACCTAATGCAGAACAGTGACCACAGTGCATGAGAGTTGAATCACTTTTGAATAGTACTTTTGTGCAGGAACAGTAATAATATAACTGTATATGTCAAGCCTGTGAATGCCATCATATTCAATCTAAATATAAATGAGGCTAATAAAAATAAACACTTTCATTATAGCACGGGAAAATTAAACACACGCTAGATCCATGTATACATTTACACTGAGGCACATATGCACGTGAGGTGTGTGTGCATACAAAAAAGGCAGTTTAGCTGGTTGTTTATACCTTTTTCTTAAAAAAAATAAATATAAAAAAAACTTTTGAAACAATGCTTAATTACTTACAATCCCTGAAATAGACATTGCCTCTGTTATAGCAACCGCTACGTCCTGACGGATTCCGAAGTCCCACACCCAGGCTAACCAGAGACCGAGGCGCGCGGCGGCACCGAGGCGCAGGCGCTCGTCTGTCCACCCCTCCGTCTGTCTGTATGCTCTGTAGCACTTGGTACCCTCCCAAAGACTGGTAACAAATTCAGTATCGGCCTAGTCTTAGCAAAGAAGAACGAGAGAAACCAGTCACGGTGTTGCTACCGCTGGTTCAAAGAGAAAAAGCAAGCACCGTTGCGCTGGAGTGGGGTTACTCCTCTCCAGACCACTGCCTTCTCCGCTGCCCTCAAGTTCACACCAGTATTAAATGCCATTTCAGGGGAGATATGTTCGATTCGTTATGTACAACGCCTTCGGCTCGGGATGCGTTTGTGTTTTTCCAATCCAAATCCATAGCAATACTGGTCACTTTGTTAAAACCTCAACACCTTGTACTAAAAAAAGTACCAGTCCTATCAAATGATCCTTCTCGTTTCGAGCTAATGGTCGTTGCCCTCCATGAGCTAACTCTGAAAAAAAACCCAAACTGCAGTGGCAAAATAAATCTGAAGTTCTCTTGAAGCATTTTAAATAACCATTCGCATAGGCTAAATCACACAGCCAAGTCAAGTGCTTTGCTGATTGCTATATTTCATTATTGCTAACGTGTTCTTTAACACACTGTTTTCCAGCATACTGTGCTTTTAAGAGCCCAAATTCCCCACTAGTGGGCACCATTTATCTTCTCATTCCAGGCATCTTCACATCTCATGTTACTGCAAACCCATTTCTGATACAAAGCCATTATAAAAAAGCAGGATGTGAGGAAAATAAAACTAGAACCACGGTTCAGTCGTTTGTTACTTTCATAGTTCTTTTGTTTGTGTTTTTTTGTTGTTTGTTTGTTGGTTTTTTTCTGTTTTTTTTTTTTCTTCCTGTACAAACCCAGCAAGTTATTTAATTTACAGTATAACTTTCAGTCCATTTAAAATCCCGTTGGAAAATAAATTAATAAACACATTTGTAAAAATATGGCAGGCCGCAAAAATGCTGTTAAAAGATAAAAAAAAGAACTCTTTGATTAGAAATAAATAAAAAATATAAAAAATAGTCGCACACACTTTTTACATTCACGTTACAAAAAACTGAGTGCAAAAGAAGAAAAAAAAAGGAATTGTACTGAAATAAATACAATATACTAACAGAGTGCATTGCTGTTAATACAAATAGTCTGTTGTGGGTTTATTCTCTTTTTTTTTTTTACGTCAGCTGGGAAAAAATTAGTGCAATGTTGCAATTGTAAATGCAGCATGGCAACCTACACCCCTTAGCAGTACATGAACTCCTAACAGATCCATCTGGAGTTTACTGCTGTTAAGTAATTTCTGTTGCCCAGCAGCTTTCACATCCTACACATGGATGCCCTTCACTGCCTGTTTGATACTTTCCAGCAGAGCTTTGCATTCGGGGGAATAGTCCCGTTCCAGATTGCTGTACATGTCTGTGAGTGTATTTACATATGCTTCGAAATTCTGCTCACTGATTGGCCCCTAAATGAAGACAAAACAGATTATAATTGTAGGAGAGAAAATTAAGGCTCAAAAAGCCCAACCACCCAACCCCAAATCATGGTGAAGCAGCGATATGGCAACGAGGGAGAAGTTGTAAACAGGGCAGCCATCCCAAATTTATGGAGGGGTTGTAGACATGAAGGGTGTTGCATGACCTGGGGAAAGTGCACGCTCTGCAAGCAGGAAAAGGGGCTGGGGATGCTATCATCAGCGTGACTTGCTTTTTTATTCAGGCCTGTTTGGCTCTGGGATTGTGGCTGACATCCTCACCTCATCGCCCAGCACCACTCCTGAGACTGGGAAAGGGAACTGTAACTCTGGAGACCCGAGAACTTGCACGCTTTTGGCCTGTGTTTGTGAAGCAAGACATGAAGGACATGGAGTTGTTGAGAAGGAAGAGCTCTGGTGGCTCCAGAAAAAACACCCTTATGAAAAAGGTTAAAGTTTTGATCTAGGAGCAGAGTGAATATGGATTCTCAGTGTAAAGTTTACCCCCTTTGTGCAGGGTGGACATTCAGCTGGGGAGGGGTGGGGAAAAGCCCGCCCTGCACAGGGTGCTACAGGGCAGAGGCACCAGGGCTGTCTCTGTCCTGGAAGCAACTGCACCTGCAATCACACAGATTTCACCATCCAGCTTCTCTACAGAGTAAATAAGGCCCAAAGAGCTCTCTACTAATGCAGCTCCAGTGCTCCCGCTGGTCCCTGAGCTTGCTCATCTGCTTCAAGTGCTGGCAAAACAGTCTCAAAGAAGGTGTGAAGCTGCTGGATGGGGTCTTACCATCTGTGGAAGCTGAATGTCGGCGAGGCTGGAGATGAGGGCTTGGCTTAAGCCAGCTAACTCCTTCAGCAGGCTCTCGTTGTTCTGCTCTATGAGCTTGTTCTCTTCTTCTATTGTTTTCAAATTGGTCTCCATAGACGTGATCTAAAAGACACAGGCAGGCACAAGCACTCGACAGACTGACCCTTGGCACCACTGTAGCTGTGGTTTGAACCCAAAATGTCAGTCACGGGATTTTGAGAGCAGCTGCAATGGGTCTGAAAGTCAGGCATGGCTTGGTTTTTTTTTAGGATAGACATAAGTTCTCCACAGAATGTTTATATCAAGGTAGAGGTTGAGTTTGCTCTGAACCACAGGCTTTGCCGCTGGTTCATGGAGAAACCTTGTGGTAGCAAGGCACTGGAGGGTGCCCCATGACAGGAGGAGGAAAATGAGGTTGGAGGGGGTGGGGGAAAGGTCAGTGTGAAGCTGGGATGGAGAGTGTGGCCGCAGGGCTGGCAGAGGGAAGGAGAAAGGAGGATGATGTTTACTTTGCCGTCCTGCTCTTACAGCATCCCTGCTGATGGACCACAATAGCAAGGGCACGGGTGTTAGCTGTGCTGCTTTCCTGCCCCGCTCCTGGGTGGGGGCTTAGTAACAGGGCTGGTGCTGGAAACAATAAGAGAAAAATGGAGTGGAAAGGAAACTGAGAAGATGAGTGCACAGTGATCATCACAAAGATGATCTCTGACCAAAAGAATGGAAAACAGGGAATGGAAAGAGCAGGGAAAAGCATCTGAGGTAGCAAAACGGTATTTTTTGAGCATGAGAGCACATCTGGGAATATACTCAGCTCTGAAGCAGTGCTGAAAAACTGAAGGCAGCCCTGGTTCTCAGTGGGGCAGGGCAGAACCTAGGGCTGCCAACCCTGTGCCTGGCCACAGGGTAATGGAGTGCCATCCACAGCTGTTCTGTCCATCCTCTCCTCATAAGGATGCACATCTCTGCACTTCTTAAATGTCTCTTGCTGTGGCCACTTCTCTTCCTCACACACCCCAGGGGAAGGAGCCCTTTTTTTCCTGCCTGTGATTCACTACAACCTCTCCTCAGGAGGGTAGCCGCCTAACACCTGGCCAGGCTGGACTGGAAGGAGACAGAGCAAACAATGTAGAGAATGTGTTGCTTCAGCTGTAGTTCAGTTTGCTGGTCAGGCTGCCTGTTTGAGGGGAAGAAATGTGACTGCCTAAATTGAAAAATCTCTGTGCAAACAGCCCAGTGATCACCAGGGAGGACCGAATTTAAGTGTCCTGAGTCACTGAACATCATCACCACCACCACCTCCTTCATGGCAGAGCAATTCGGGATTGATATCCCCATGGATAACCTTTGCATTGTGAAGCCAGATCATTTAGATCCAGCATAGGTGGCATAAACCTCACCCTTCTTTAGACCGTACACAGGGTGGTTATTACAAACCCAGCAATAGACACATTCCAGTGTGGTACAAATACGGGGGGGACGGTTACACTCAGTTTGGTTTAGATCAGTTTAGATTTATATTCAACTCCCAGATCTCATTTAGGAACTTTTTTTCTCAAACTCTTATAATAAATAATGAGCAAGCTTCTGGCCTTGCACATACCCAGTCTGCCCAGGTGAACTCCCAGGTGCATTCAGGAGTCTCTGGAGGGATTAATGTATTTGTTTCACTCCATAAAACCAGTATCAGCATAGTAAAGCTGATTTAATCTATCCAGAATACAAAAGAATGGAAGAGAACGATTCTTTTCCATAGGTCCCTTCCAACTCCTCTGCTACACAAATGAGCAAAAAGCATCAATTCTTTACCAGGTGTCACCTGGAGGCAAAATTCAAACTATTTGAATAACTGGCGGTGGGTGAACTGAACTAGAGAGATTTTCTTAGGTACACATGAGAACAAAGTCAACTTACATTAAGAGTTAGAGTGAGCTGGTAAGAGGTAATATCCTGCCTAAAAACAGCAGTCATGGGATTCTGAATGGTTTGGTAAACAGAGGTTTAGTCAACAAAGGAAAATGAATGTTTTGTTTGGTAAATATATTTTTCCTGGCTTGCCAAGATTAGCTCCAAACTGCCCTGAATTTGTTGTTCACCAGATCTTTAAGACAATACCCAGGAAAATGCTGCCTATTTACAGAAAACAAACACACACTAACTTGACAGAAGAGCATGGAGGATTTTGGTACTTTTAAGTGCCACAGAGTAGATGGGAAAACAAGTGCACAAGAGACTGACTGTGTTTAAACATAGCATTTATATAGCATTTATCTTATTTATTGTGCTTAAAAATAAGAAAAGGTAAAACTTTCACATCGGTGTCATACCTGGGTTTGAAGTTTCATCATGTCAGCTTCAATTTTAAGATTGGATTCATTCAGTTCTTTTATTTCCTCATCCAAGTGTCTGATTTCTTCATCACTCTCAATACCTGCAAATTGTTGAAAAGATCAGTATCAGATTTACAGTGTCCACATGGCAATGGTGTATGAGTAGCAAGCTGCATTACCTGGTACCAAGAGGAAGATAATAAGCTTTTGATCAAATAATTGATCCTTAAATTGCCTCTTACTTTGTTTTTACTGTCAAAATTGTTTCCTAGCTCTAAATCATCTATCTGAGCTGAAACACAGAAGGGGCTTTCTGAGTCTTTGTACTTCACAGGTCTTTTTTTCCAGCGTAACATGCATCTATAAGCTGGAGGGTACAGGAAGGAAGAATTGCCCAGAAAGAGGAAAGTTTCTCATAAAACGTGAGGGCGTCTTTACAATGTTGTTTGTTTTGGTTTTGTTTGTTGGTTTTGTTTGGGGTTTTTTGGTGTTGGGATTTTTTTAATATATATTTTAATATAAATATAACAGCAGCTCTTCTTTTGCAGGGAACACCCCAGGGTTACTTCTCTGTCAGTATAGTTGCAGACAGTAAGCTCATCTGATCTTGCAAGGATTTCTGGGGGGGAAAAAGTCACTGTGCTGAATAACTTCAAGAAGCATAGTCTTAGTTACATGTGATAAATAGTGAAATTTAAATAACAGTAAAAGGCAAATTGTCAGGAAGCTAACAAGCATTACAGAAAAAAATAAAATAAAATCACCACAAGTTAGATAGCAAAGAAAAAAACCTTCAGGTCTTTAAGGAAAGCCTTGTCCTGAAAAATACCGAGCAGCTACAGATAGTGGCAACACACATCCCTCTTTCTGATCAGCATTACTCTGAGACGCCGAGCTCTGCCCAGAGATTTGTGCCACCGTTGCTGTTACTACAATAAATCCTAAAGCCCTACACAGAGTCTACTGGGCAGCCAGCTTGGGAAACCTGTAAGCACCGGTCTCTGCTCCAGTGATAACACGGACACATGGAAGCAAACTCGCTTACCCAGGGTGATAAAACCTTTTTCCTCAGCTGTTGGGAGGCATAAAGACTAAATTCCCTGAATCCTGGCTCAGTGCCCTTAATAAAGCATGCTGTACAAAAAACAAAGTCTCCTACCTCGTTTCCCCCTGTATTTATTTGGTAATGTTCCTTTTTACACTTGCTACATGATAGCAAATTGTCAAAGTACTGCACAAAAACTAAACCGTGTGGTATTTGAGTTAGGGAGAGAAGTCAATTTCTGCACATGGTATTTCTCCCTTCTTACCTTAGTCATCAGATAGCAAAGTCCTTCTGATCTCTGACTAAGAATTTATTAGTAACAACAATATTAGAAGTATCTCCAAAGCAAAACTAATGCTCTGAGACATTTAAGGTGAGAGCACACCTTAAATATTGAGTTATCACAATGTAAATGAGAATAATTTTACATTCGCTGATGCAAAGATTGTTCTCATTCAAGATTTGTTATTGCTAGAGAAAACTGAGAGTTAATGCCAGAATGGCACGAAGGGGCATAAATATAAATGGGAGTCAGGGCCCTTCTATCTAAATAAATGTCATCATCTTTACAAATCTCCTTACCACCACTTGCTTTAAGCTTGATAGTCATTAATTCTTCCGAAATTTTGCCCTTTTTTATGGCTTGTGCATTCAGAGGACAACCAGAGAGGCTGAAACCGATAGGAGAAAAAAAAAAACATTAGCACCCACTTGAAAATGGCAACAATCCTTTCAGGCAATATTATCATGCACTTGGACAGCCCTCTGTACCTAAGGTCACATCAGTCTCTCCATTATAGCATAGCTTTGGGGAATGACATAACTCATAAAAAAGCCATTTAACTGTAGATTCCAGCTTGCAAATTGGCACAGAAATCTCAACTTATAAATAAACAACTCTTAAGCATATTTTAGAATAATCAGACTAACCGTGGCAGCTCCTATTAAGTTATGTGAAGATGCATTTACAAAATTCTTGAAATTCCAAGAGTTATAAATAAAAACTCTGAACTGTTTTTATTGAGGGCTTGTGCTTCAGAGGAGAGAGGCAGTATGGGCCTTTAAAATGGCAAGTTTACCATCAAAAATTAAATAAATAAATTAGATAATGGGATGATTTCCACAGTCCACAACTATTGTATCATTTTGTTGATACATAATAATGATCAATACAATAATAAGTCTGGATATACCCTATAGACTGTAATAGCTTTTATGAGTGGTTCTGTTATATAGTCAGTTTGCTTTTTAACCACTGTTCACATTAAATTGCATTTTGCTACTTCACAGCTTACAATTTCATCGGCTGGTAATTATCTGAGGCAATTTTTATAGCCCACTAAAGGGCTAAGATGAATTGCACTGTCTTAATACTATCCTTATAAATAACAGAGAAGAAATACCCATATGCTGAAAAACTGGCAGAGGGATTTGTATTCAGATGTGGCCAAGTAAGGAGCGAAGGAAAATTTTGTTCCACGGGAAAATGGTTGGATTTTATATGTGTGTGAAAATTAAAACCAAAATTCCTAACAGACATGGTGTTTCCACATGGAAACATGTGGGTTAAAGTTAGCTTCACACTTGCTTAGCTGGAAGCTATAAAGGGAAACAGGCTAGCTCTCCAGTTCTCAAATGCTGCTCAGTATCTCTGCCCGGAGCAGGTAACTCACTGGAAGGATGGCTCAAAGCCATCCGTGACTTGTTAGGTTTCAAGTGTGCTAGGGAAGGGTAATATATCACAAAAATACATTTACTACCTCATTTTAAGTAACATGATCTTGTCTTAAGTAGGACAGAGATCATCTGTAGTGTGAGTTGCAACAAGCTAACATACTACTGATGTTATTTTCTGCAAGTTATTGTATTGCTTAGCACGAGTTAATTAGCCTCAGTTTACAGTGGTGTCCTAATGCAAAGGCTTGACCGGGGGATGTAGATCATAAAGTCAGGACAACACTCAACTCTGAATTTTTTTCAAGTCACCTCAGATATTCTTGTGTTGGAGAAGTTGGTTCAGAGTTTTATAAGGAAAGCAAAGGAGGCATGGAATACAGACTTAACTCCTTCTACAGACAGAAGATTTGCCAGGTATGAATTCAGATTCTATAGACAGATTGAGCAACACTGATTGAATGCAGTCAAATTATACTGGTGTTTTTGCAGTGATATATAAAATTATGGTGTTTATTGCTACTGGCAATATGTGTAATTCCTGCTTCGTAAGGATAGTTTTTGTAAGATTGTTGTAACTTCAAACTTGTGTAATCCATAGGAGTCCCATGTTTATCCTTTTGTGTGGTTCTAGTGATTTAAATACAGAGTTTATGAAAATAGCTTTTCCACTGGTAGAAAGATGAAATGAATGCAGCCGTCGCTCTTGCTAAATCTTTTTTTGGTGACATTTCAATGATATTTGCATTTTCTGTAAAAGATACACACATACAAGTCCTAATTTGCCCAGGAAAGAACTCTATTACATTTTAAACCATATAGAAATTGTGCTAATCTGAAGAAAAGATGTTGGAAAGTCACGCTGCAATGGGAACATAGAAGAAGAGCTAAAAGTTGGTCCCAACTCTCTGCAAGTTATTCTGATCATTATTACTTCAGCCACAATACAAACTATGTGGTTACTTAAGAGACCTCAGAACAATCTATTCAGTCTGTAACCTCACATGTTGCCAATTCTACAGCGGAATGTTAAGGAAAAATGAAAAGAGAAAACACAAAGTTATACCTTCTGTGGGTGACAAAAACATTATTAACATGACCCAGCCCGTTGCAGCCTGGCAAAGGACAGTGTGGCAGCTCTTGTTTGTTCAGTTTCCAGGATAGTGAAGACCCATTGACAGGACTCTCCTTCTGTCTCTTGGCAGCCAAAGGACAACCAGAAGCAGTGCGATGAGAAGTGTATTTACCTGATATGTGACCTTGGCCATCACAGCCTATCACTGGACATCTATGGAAACACAGCAAAAGAACCCCCGTATTCACTGGAGAGAGCAGGTGAAGACAGTCTCAAGAAAGTCTGAGAAAATAATTCCAGCTGCCTGTGCCACTTTGCATTAATGGACTGAGACTTGTTCCCTGGAGACACGCTGTACCTGAGCATCCAACTCACGTCAAGCTGAGTTATGGGGGTTCAGCTGATCTTAAGATTAGACAATTTAAGATACAGTCGTACAGCCTAAGAAACTAAGACATTCATTTAGATAGTATTTTACCAGAAAACAAAATGGAAATTCTATCACAGGCAATAAATCACATTTCTACAAGCGCATGGAAAGTCAACATTCCCTCCCCTCTCTCTAAATTTTGGGCATGAAGCAGAGGATGGGTTCCTCTACCTGAAAAACTTGCACTACCTCATGATAAAACTTGCAAAGAAAGGTTTGGGATTTTTGTGCTGCTTTGTCAGTGTGGTGCAGCCTTTTGTAGATCATTAGCAAGTATTAAGAACAACATTTAATGCAACTAAATCTTCCTATCTATATTCTGGCTGTTATCATTTACTTATTTTAAGGGAATGTGCACTCAAGTTGGGAGTGTAGTAAGTCTCCGTTGAGCTTCCAGCTTTCACTTTAAGTGAAACTTTTTATTTATTTATCAAAAAAGAACGTGAAGTTTACATATATTTAAGTTTTCTGCAATATAATTTGAAGGCGTCACCCTGATTTAATTACCTGACATGTAAAGATTTCACTATAGGCAGAAATAATTTGTTCTCCTTCTTTATGCCAAATTTTCCAACCAAGTACCAGTTTCGTAGCACCGTTTCAAATTGTTGGACTGATGCAAGCAGACAGAGCAATCCTTCCTCACCATTCAAGCTCTGAGGTGGCGGACTCCACCAGCTTCACTAGAAGCAGAAACACTTGGCTGGGCTCCTGCTCTGGCATCACTCAGATTAACTGGGGCATCTCCTGGAGGCACCTCAAGTCCTGAGCTCTTACAGGCTTTTTTCCCCCCTTTGCTGGTGGTAGACCACAGCTTTTGTACTCACTTAAGTTCTGGGTCTTCTTTTTCTTCCTTGGTAGGAGTCACTTTGATACCTCCTTTCCTGGCACGAGGACAACCAGATAAGCTGAAAGAAGCACACAGAATAAAAGCCACCTCTTTCTGCTGCTGCTTGCCAAGAACCCTGAGTGCTGCAGCCCCGTGCGATGGGATGGTTTTTACCTTCTGTGGGATGCATAGTTCCCCGTTACGTGGCCAGAGCCGTCACAGCCAGGTGTCGGGCACCTACAGAATAATACAGGGAGCTTACAAAATACGGCTTCAAAGGTACACTGTAAATATCGTGTACCTTCTGTATTGTGTCTAGGGTGGAAGAAAGAACAGCAGAGCTTTTGTTGAGTAATTAAAACTAGTTCTTGATGATTTCTTTTTTTTTTTTTAATGAGCAGACTCTTCACACTTTTTTTTTTTCTTTTTTATGACAGTTTTAGTAAGGAATGTGAAATATATTGCATATGATGTGTAGATTTAATTAGTTGGTAACACTGCTTGCACCAGACATTTTTCTTTGTACAGGATCAACAATAATTAAAAAAAAAGTAAAAATCAAAAAATCAGCTTGATAGAGATCTCTGTCAATTTGCTTCTATTTGTTTATTTGTTATTCTTATGATGTTTTCAGGTACAGATACAAATAAGCACTTTGCCAGTATTTACAGAAGGGGAAATGGAAGCAGAGAAGCAATTTTACTTTTGGGCATCAGTAGAGGACAGACAGAATTTGAATGCCATAAGCTATATATTCTAGCACTGTAAGCATACAACTGGCCCATACATTTTGAACACTAGATTCAATTAGGTATTCAGCCTGGCAACTGGATTATACTTATGTCTCACAGTTAAGGCCTTTCTCTGTGTGTGTAACAAACAAGCCTTTGCAAGTATGAATGTTTAATACTAGAAGATCCATACAACCAAAAGAACCAGACCTGTCTGTTACTGTGTTTCTGCCAGTGGTGTAGGAGGGTTGGCTTCTTGCTTGCTGGTTGTACATGAAGAATGTGCTCTAAAAACCTACTGGAGCCAGCAGGTCTTTCCACTGACTTTTGTGAGGTTTGGATCAGGATCTTACTGGTAGCACCTTTCATCTCAGAAGTTCATATTTTTTTAATCTTTTTTTTTTTTAATTAATTTAAGGCTATTGTATTTCTTGCATGGATTTTTGGTTTGGTTGGTTGGTTGGGGTTTTTTTAAGAGAACAGAAACACACCTTAGCACACAAAGAAGAACAAAAAAAAAAAGTATTTACCTTTCAAAGCTGTGCCAGCCATTGCTGTGTTTCTGTGTTATACAGCACAAAGTTCTTATGCTAAGCATCCCTAAGGGCCTTTTGAACACTGATTTTTAAAGAGAATCAGAATTACAGAAGGAGCTGTGCCACGTCATCTTGTACTGAACCATTAGGGAAACTTGCATTGTTCAATACTCTCTTAGGGTCTCAGTTGTTAGTGAATCTTTCCTGAGGTGAGGAGATGGGTGATTTAATCTAGTCATTGGTAGGCTGCCATGGAAAGCACCTACAAATATAATTGTAATATCACATCTGAGTCTGCAGGTGTATCTCTTCACAGAACATTTAAAACTGGTTTTCTGTGAACAATTAATTTGTCAAAAATGTGATTTCTTTTGGACATGACCAATTTTATTCACTGATTCAAGTAGAATTCAGCAAATTATTTCAACGAAAGAAAGGGGGCACTTTTTATTTTTAGAGACAATGTCAAAACATTTCATGATGACATTTACTGAACAAAATATTTTGGCAGAATGACATGCCTCACACCGACAGTAAAGGTAGAGGTGTGGGTTACAGAGTGCCAGATATGCTCCATTGTGTAGAGCTAAACGTTGACCTGTCTGAGTGTGGGACAAGGACTGGGCACAATGTCATGTGGAGCAGGCAGCAAGGGCAGATGTCTGGAGAGTGGGAATGCTCAAAAGTAAATCCAGAACACCTGCCAAATACTGTGGGTGTTAATTTTGGCAACTTGTTTTATCAGATGATCACAGATGGAAGAGCCGCCTGCATAGACTGGACGTGGATTTTAATTCAGGAAGAGCTCTTTGAGGGAGACTTTCAGATCATTCAGACTGTGAGAGTTATGAACTTAAAAATGACACTGAACAAAATCTAAATCTCCCCATCTGCATTTATCACTTCCATCAACAGTTAGGTTTCACAACCAGATCAGAGACCAAAGTATTCTTTGAAGTCATTAAAGATCTGAGGCTGAGATATTATCAATACTGATGCAATTATAAGATTTAATGTGGACTACTGACAAATTAGTAAGAAGCTTCACTAGCAAGACCTCTAAGCCACTGGATTGGGCTTTCAAAATATTGGTTATATCTGTATACGGATTGTGAAATTCCACAACACTAGATACACCAACAATGTATTGCCTTACAGTCAGTAATACTGGGGTCCTTCATCAGCTTTTAACTGGCTGATAAGTTTGAACTGGTGCCCCAGCTTAAGGAGTCATCCTCTGTTTTGAATCCCTGTGCAGAGCCAAGAAAAATCAGATTTACACTGGAGGACCAGAGGCCTCAGGAACTCAAGCTGAAAGATGTCAGCTTTCAAGTGGATTTAGCTTACAGATTCTTTTACAATTCATCGAGTTTGTTTTCCAAGAACAAATCTCTCAGAGATTTCACATCAACATTCTTGTAACTGTTCATCGAGCATTTGCTGTTTTGTTCCCTTCTCCAAAAGTGTTGCCTTATTGTCAGGTAAATGAACTACAACAGCATGTAAAATTTATACACCGAGCTGCAGATCCAGGAGCATTTCTGCTACTTTTACTCCCTAGAAAGCTCACAGGGTTAGTTGAATATGAACGGTAGTTAAGGCAAATCCACAGAGGTCAGCTGAGAAAACCATTGACTGAAATATGTCCTGTTGCCTGTGGAATAAGGATCAGCATCAAAATGTTGTGTGAAACCTACCTAGGACTGCCAGAATCTCTCCTAAAGACTGACATTTAGCCACTGCAACAGTTTGTGTAAGGATGGGGCTGACTACCTACTCCTTAAAGTTTCTGAACTCGTAAGTAAATACATTTCTTAAGTACACTTTTAAAATTATATAAGGCTAGATAAACAAGCTGTTTGGTGAGATAGGATAATCAGCCTTAATTATCCCTCATAGTTCTAAAATCTGAGTCATCATCAAATTTAGTATGTTTTAATTATACCACCTTAGGTTGCTGTGTGCAGCAAGAATCCTCTGATAAAAAAAAATTCTTGAATCTGAATCAAAGGCTCACTTTCTGAACAGATCTTCCTTATTTCCAAACTGTAGATCACATGGAAGCCTTGTATCATTGCTGGCTTAGTGTTTCATAATTAAAGCCAAAATCCTATCTTGATTCTGGCAAATTAAACGTGAATAACATTTGGAAAAAATACACAGCTTTTTCATATTCATGCCTAACTACATGAGGGTCCTTTCGTGGCCTGATTCTATGAGCATTTATGCCCTCTGCTCATATAGCAAGAGCAAAATGAACTATAGCTATCACTGTGCTATGCCAGTGCAAGCACGACTGCAGTTTTTGGCATAAGATTTCATTTAGCCAACACTTATCAAAAGGAGAATTTTATTTACAATTTCACCTGAACAATGTTTGCAGGGAGCTAAAATAAGGTGGTACGTTTGTGGAAATTAATTTTATTTATCCCTTTTTCTTTTTACAAATTGTCTGTGAACAGATTTTGATTTTTGCTCTTTTTCTAGTTAATTGAAATTAAATGCTAAGTGCGTTATGCAACATATTTCTGTCTGTGCAACGTTCATGAACTTTGACTTTGTCTTTCACAACTCACTTATTATACATGGCGTACAGTGTGCAGTTTGTCATTTAAGTCATATGCTGTTGCTCCTCTTTCCTTATGGCATGACCAAAACTCTAGAAGCTTTAGTGGAAAAATAACCATATTGGTATGCAAATTTCCTTATTCACACATGAATATGGGGAGGGGGGGGGTGCTGCATGAGGAGCAACTATTCAAAATATTTGTGTGAGTGTCTATGTGTGGCAGAAAGCCAACAAAAGCAGGGACCAATATATATGACTCAGCAAATGATTTCAAATTTGTCAGCATTTTCACAAGTCAGGTCCTTGCTTCTTGTGCTGCTCTTTTTAAAACAAAATGAACCTACATTTTAGACCTTTGAGACTCAGTGACTGACAAACCGAAGCGTCGTGCCAATGTGTCAGTTTATCTACTGGCTTTGGGAACTGCTCTCAACAGCTGCCCATAAAAATGGCCTTTCTTTGCCATTTTGCTGCATCTCCAGCAGGTTCAACTTCAGGGCTACCATCAGTTCAGAGTTTTGTTTACGATTCACGTTGTCAGACTGGAAGATGAGACCACTAACATTTGATCTGAGGAAGCTGCTTTGTGACTAAACACTGATTCAAGCCTAAATGTAGCCACACCTACTATTAATAGCATTAGAACAGCATAGTTGAGCCGTGAACAGACTTTGTTTTCTTCTATCTGGACTAGGCACGAACCTAAAGGACAGAAAGGAGAGTCACGGGATTCTCCCCTTTTTACACACATTCATGAGTTTTTCCAAGCCATCTATTATGGGATCCAATTTACAAGTTGCAGAGGGAAAGCTATGAAAGAACTCTAATTATCCTTTCCTCTTCCCCACATCCTTATTGACAAAGCCAATTCAATAACTAGATGACTGGTTGCCAGTGCCTCTCTTGACTACAGATTTCTGAAATATTCATATGTCCCTATACATCTGTCTATATAGCAGAGCCTGCACAGTCCTTTCATAAGTGACATTTCATGGTGAGAATTATGCCAGCACAAAATCATATGACTTGATGTCTGCTTCAGTGACATTAAACTCATAGTACATGGTAGTGAAAGATAAAAAATAATTTGCAGGAGTTCTGGTCTCATTTTTAGATTTATTCTAACTAGATTTATTTCTAACTAAATAATTCTGATTTATTCTAACTGGATCAGACTAAGTTATTAAGAACAGTATTGCATGCTAGATATTTTCTGATTCAGGAATACTGTGAGAACAGCCTCTCTTCTAGTGTTTACTATTCCCCCCCCACCCCCAGGTCCTGTTTAATTCATTAAAATATAAAAATGAAGAAAGCCAAATGGAGAAAAGTAAACTCTATTTCACTCAAAAGCTTTCAAACCAAACCACTTCAAGTTATGGACAAAGGTTTGATGTAGCTCAGAGCAATTCAAATGAGCAAGTGCATTAACGTAGGGAACATGTTGATCGAAGATAAATAACAATAACATTTGTGCTATTATCAATACTTACTTAAGCTCCTGAGAGTTAGCAGCCATAAGGGATTTTAATGTCTTGTCAGCTAATGGGCACCCAGAAACACTGAAAAAAACACAATGTGAAATGTTTTAGTAGAACACAACATTTTTTTTTCCTTAAAACAGTAACGTCCAAACAATCTATGACTTATAATTGAAAAAAAGAGATCCTCAAATATTTGCTCTTGGTATAGAAGAAGCAGTCAATATCAGGCTGTTGTTCTTATGTTACTGGAAAGATATACAGTTAGGGCCAAAGGTAAGCCCCTGTAAAGCTTTGCAAGGGGAGGCAGTAGAACACAGAGCTCTTTCCTTATGTTGCCCGCACGAAGGTCAGGTGGAGGATCTGGTCCACATGGATGGGAAAAGGCAGAAACTCCTTCCATCTTGTTCCCAAAAGGAAAGTCAGGAAATGATCATTTCAACCCTGAGGTACTGGCTAGTGACAGTGGGCTATTCCGAAGAAAATATTTAGCATTCTCAGATTGTCTTATCAGATTATGAATTTCAAAGCCATTCGTAGAGCTAGCTGCAGAAATCCCATTTAAAAATCTCATGCACCAGCATCTGTACAAAGAGTGCTTGTACATTGAGGGAAATGAAAAACTTTTCTAAATGACTTACCTACAGGTCTCTGGTAAGAAATGAAGCTACAGCAATAAGCATATGCTGCTTATCTCCACCAGTCTATTGAGTCCTTCACAAAATATAATAAAATGAAGGAAACCAGCCACATTTCTGTATGGATCATTCCCTGCAAATTACTTCTGAATGCTTATCCATGGCTAGTATAAAAATGTTCAAAGATGACAACAGCCAGAAGTAGCTCTGTTTCCTGCTTTAGGCTTCTGTTGTTTCTTACCTGCGGTGTGAGGCATAGTTTCCTGTTACATGACCACTGCCATCACATCCTGGAGTCGGACAGCTATGCAAAGAAGATGCAATGAAAAATTAGAGCGTGTGTTATACACCACATGGCTCACCCTACCCTGCCTGAATTATGTCATGATCTCTAGGGCAATCACATTCATCTTTAGCATCTCAACCCTATCCTGACACTATAGAAAGCTTGCTAAGCTTACACAACACTTCTAGTTTGCAATTAATTACTTGAAACATAGGTGGAAAAAGGTTTTACAATTTCTATTATGCGAGTCAATAACTTAGTGTTTGGGTTTGTTTTTTAATCTACATAATGTGAAGCCACATACTTTGGGTAGATTTTTTGGCTATGACTTGTGATTTCAAAAGGACTCTTTCATTACCGGTACCAAATTTTGACAGCAATTCATAAATGTTAGCAATGAAGTTTCTGTCCTCATCAGTAATATTCAAAATAATTCCCTTGACTTCTGACTAAAATAAGGCACCTTCTGAAGAAACACTTCCAATCTTTATTGATGAGCGGAAAATTACACCTTATGTTTGCTTGCAGAACAGAAAGCACAGCAAGCTCATCCAGATGAAGTTCAGAATCAGCACAAAAGTTTCCCAAGACGTTTCTCAGCTGAACTGAGAAGTAATGTAAAGGTTGTGTGCACTTAGCACAACAAACGTGCCCCTTTATGCCAAGAGATGGAGGGATGTTTGACCTGGAGAAAATCTTACAGCTTCTGGTTTTCCTCAGCCCTGCTTCAGCAGTGAGCTCATTTATCAAATTGGGATACAGTCCTCTGCAAGAGGGCAAAGATATCAAGAAATGCAATTTATGCATGGAGGGGGAGGAGTAAGTGAATTAAGTATACCTTTCTACACTATTTTACGACGCTAACGCTGGCCCTTCAGAGTCACCTTATAAAGGGCTATGCCTTCTTTCACTGGATCCGTGGATGAGAAGGACAAGCACTTTTAGGTGGTGCTCTGTAGTAAGGAGTACCAGAGATCCTCACCCAGCTATTTTATCTGAGCTGGCAGAGTGCTAGGAACTCTTTCAAATCTTTGAAGAAGCCTTAGAAAAACATCAGCCTCATTTTCACAGCCCAGTTTAACCTCAGCAGTGCAGTTGTGGGCAAGAGAATTAACGTGAGAAAATAGAAAGCACATGCTAGGAAGTGGTATCTATAAATTAGTTCACTGCAACTGAGCTATGTCAGAAATGTTTTCTGCAAGTGCATATGCCATTTTAAAAACTTCCTCATGATGGAGCCACCTGTATTGAATTGTTCTGTACAAGTTCTGGGCTAAATGGGATCGTAGAAACGTAGTCTGTTCCCTATATTACCTATAGACTCTTCTGAGAACTTTATTTCTTATTTAATTTTCTGGACAGTTATATTTCAGATGCCTGTTTCTACTCACTGTCTGAAAATACCACAGTAAAACCACTCTAAGCTGATCATTGCCCTTGTAAACACTCTGGGAATTATTATCTAGGAGATTAGGAAAGTATTTTACAGACATCTCAAAACAGGTCAATATGACAAAGGAATAAATATTACAAAAGAAAAGCCATTAGTCTTCAGCAAATAAACTCTCAGTGATTTTTGTATGCATTTGTTTTACAAGAGGCAAAACAAACCTGACCTGTAGCAATTTAGGTCATGAACTCAACTGCAGATATAACGTGGAGAGCAGACAACACGCAGACTGCACGACATGAGGGAAAAGAATCACTCTCCACAGCAGCTCGCCCCAGGGAAATGTAATTTCTAGAGACAGAGGCAGACCTAACTGAATCTAACTGATTCAGTGCCACTGCGTCTGGGGAGCAGGACACAAGGTGACGAGACGTGGCTCATTTATTTATGGGTGAGCCTGCAGTGATATATTACGGACTAAGCGATACGCAGTGCACTTGTCTGCAGAGATCTACTCTGGTTTGGGACAGAAAGAAAAGTAGTATAAACAATTGCTAACTCCTAGGTGACTGTGACAGTGAAAACTCTCTGTTGATACCAACATGGTGTTAATGTGAATCCAAAGGGGTTTTGCTAAGAGCCTGGATGAGTTTACAAAGCGACCTGTGTTATGAGATGATTGGGACAATTTAACTGGAAGGATTCTTAAGTGAAACAAGCTGATGCATGGGAAAAGAGTTAAGAAAATTATCCTGCTTTCTTTGCAGTTTTACACAGTAAAGTTCTGGAGCTTAAGACAGAGCCAGTGAGTCTCTGTACTCGGGAAAAGAGAGTGTTAGCCTGTTCTCCCAGATTGTGAATTTGTGCATCCGCTGGATTTTCAGCAGGACACAGTAACTAACTCTGCTTTGAAGAAAGCAGATGAAAAACATAAACATAGATTCTGCACAGGCTGGGAATCCCTGGGGCAGCTTCTGTCTTGTGTTTTATCTTTTTATGAACTTTGCATGTTTCCTGTCTGAGAAATCCCTAGAACTTCTCCACAAACTCTCAACAGTGGATCTATGACGATCGCCCAAACAAGGTTTATTTAATTATGTGAGTATTAGCACAGCCAATCTGTAGCACAATACAAACCCATGCATTTTGTACGAGGTGTTGCCCATTTGATACCTATCTATCTGAGAAAAAAGGATTGATACCCAGTATAATGTTGGTCATGAATCTGTCCAGACCTCCAAGCCTGCTCCAGGCATCACATTTACCCAGTTGCACAGACACAACAGGGAGCTAACTACCTGCAGTGAGCTGTCATGCAGGTGTCCCTGCTCAGCTCCTGCAAAACCACTCCAAACCAGCACTCAGAACAATGCCATAGTCAGTCTTTAGCAAGGCAGAGGAAAATGTGGCATTTTTTGTGACTCACGTGATGAGTTCCTTTTTGAGATCTCTTGAATGGAGCTTGGGTTTAGGACTTGGTATGGAGACATCTCCTGGATACTTCTTTTCCTCCATGTTTTCTGGAGAGCCCACTGGATCTTTCTGAAATGTTAGATGAGAATATGACAAAAGGTTTCTCTTTTCAAGGCCTCGCATATATTCAACAAATAACTTGCTGTGGCTAGAAGAGAAATCTCTTGGAAAACAAAAAAGTCTTAAGAACTGATGGAGAGACATGAAGAAAGTTTAGTACATCGTAACTTCAGGATGACATAGGTAACCTTTTAAAAATGTTGAACTATATATTTATGAAAGTAGTTCTGAAGGTGGATACAGTTTTAAGCTGTAAATAGGGAAAATTTGGTTTAGATCTAGAAGATGGTGATAAAGGCCAAAGAAAAAGACAAAGAAAATAAAAGCAATTTACAGAGCCAAACAAGATTCTGCACATATCTGCTTATTTTTTCTGTGCAACTACCTCACTGAGCTTTGTGTGGAGTTGAAGTGAGTACCACTGTACAGTGAATTGCAAAATTACAATCCTAAATCTTGTACATAAACAGATGTAAATGCAAGGCTGTTTAGATCTGTAGAATGGAATGACTTGTTATCCAAAAAGCAGAGTCTTGTTAAAGGAAAAACCCTAAGAACAAAACCACTTTGAGGTTTTCTTAGTAGCAGGCTATTAAGGGTAGTTCTTGATTTCTATTATTTCTAGATTTAAATCATCACTGCTGCAGTGCTCTTTGATGGATGGTATGGACCATGAGTATTCACTCCCTTGGGAAGGCATTTTGGATATCTGGAGTCCTGAAAGGAAATTACATTTTTATTTTCTGAAAAATCTTCTTTGATGCCTTCACATCATCTTGGTTTATACTCTTTCGAGAATGACTGCCTTCAATTACTATTTTTAGGAAGGAGAAGTATTTCCTTTCTGGAGGGATGCTCTGGTTATTGTATCATTCAAGCAGTCTCCAAAGTCCATAGCATCGATTATCAAATCTCTACTAATCCCTTCTGGGACTTCACGTTGGTTTTGGGAATCCATTCCCATACTCAAGTAGGTATACCCGAGAGATTACTGTCTCTATGAGCAGAAACTGGTTCCTGTGTTCGAGGGGAGAAGCTCCCAGCTCCTACTAAACTCATGGGGCTGGTGCAGAGCTGTTAACACAGAGTGGAGGGCTGAGGAGAATCTGGACTGAAAATGGAGATTCTGCCTAACGGGACTTGTAAGCTCTGCGGGGGTGTTTCTTCTGATAAAGCTTCCATATGGTCCTCAATTCTGGCAGCTCATCTTTGCCTGTTTGAGGATTGGATCCTCAATATGACTTCCTTCTGCTTTCTGGTACTGGCTACCTGCTGCCTACAGAAACTCACACTACACATACATATAGAAACCATGCCATATTATTGCTATATCAATTACTACTGATTTTTGCAACTACATTTGTGGGGTTAGTTTGTTTGGGAATAATCTCATCTGTTACAAATATAGAAAGCAAAAATACATAGATTCAGCTTTTCTAAACACTCTTTCATAGTAATTATCGAGTAGTTATTTTAAATAATAAAACCCCTTGATTTATTTCAGCCTGAGTTTTATCTCTAAAGGAAAACTTCAG
The DNA here is from genome assembly GCA_024611175.1 of Megaceryle torquata. Taxonomy (NCBI): domain Eukaryota; kingdom Metazoa; phylum Chordata; class Aves; order Coraciiformes; family Cerylidae; genus Megaceryle; species Megaceryle torquata. The sequence continues at coordinate 168,626 of JANIJG010015085.1, read as the reverse complement.
CTAAGGATTAATAGAGAAAATTAAAGCCTATGCTTGATATCGTTAAAATGGTAATATAAAAGTAATAAACAGTTGAAAGTCCTACAAGCACAAAAAATAAAATACAAAGAAAAACCCCACAGAAGTGGAAAAATGAATGCCAGCTTTGTTCAAGATTCAAGAAACCTCAAGACTGTTTTCCAGCACTGTGTTAAATTCTGGTTCCAGTGGCATATAGGGGTGGTTTTGCCACTGCAGTCTGCAGAATGGGAATTTGAGACTTTCTCTATCCACCAGTGCTGTCTTCCTTTTCTTATATACATATAAAAGCAACTCCTACAGGAACCATCACCAGTGTAAGTCACCGTAAAATCAAAAGCTCTCAAAAGAAAGGACAAAATGACCCTCTGCTGCCAGATGGAAAGGGTCAAATGTCAAAATAAAAACTTACAAAAACACACAGGTAAAGTGGTTTCCACTTACTGTAACAGAGGTAGCAGAAGACTGGCTTATCAGTTTCCTATCAACTAACTCTGGTAGACTATATCTGTACCACTGAACTGAGGACCAATATGGTGTTTCAAAAAAATTACTGCAGGCCTGGGCTGGATCCTAACTATGTACCAAGACCAGGCACACATCAGCCTCCTCTACTTCTTGTCAAAGGTCCAGCTGAGAGAGGCTTGGAGTAGAGCTGGAAAGACCATAACTGACACTGCAGTGGGATCCTGAACTGTGTAGCACACCTTGGGATGCACCTGCAGCAAAGAAGACTGGCTATAACTGATTGTGCTGCAGGGTTTCTAATTATTTTCATACATGTAGCTTCTGTTCTTTTTCTCAAATGAAAGATATCCCTTCGTCTTTTGCTGGTGATGGACCAGAAACTTATGTGAGTAATTCATCATGTCTGATACCCGCTGCACAGAGATTGCTGATCAAGAATAACGTATCAAGGCTTGACAAAATACTGCACTATTACAGTTCACAGCTTCATTTCATGTTTCATATACCAAAAATAAGATTGCAAGATGAAGGTTGACATGAGTACAGCCACCAGTGTACTAAAGGGTTTAGAATTGCAATATTTAAATTTTCTACCTTTGAAAGATTTTTTTTTCAAATCTTAATTATTAATTTCCTTCATTGATGTATTAAGATTTGTGATTTTTTTTAAACCAATAGCTATAAACACACATACAGACACAAATATCTACAATTCCATAGTAGCTGCTATTTTGAAAAAGAAAAAAAAAAATTCTCCTAAGGACCAAAGTCAAAATACAGTTTGCTTCCTAGTTAACATCCCCTAGTGTATTTCCAAGGAATAAGGGAGACACAGACATTTCAACAGGTGATTTCTTCAGCATTGTCTTAGCAACTTATGGAAGACTTGGTATTATTCAAGCAGCATGAAACCTTCAGGTGGGTAGAAGCTGCAAAAGGAAGGCAGTGCAAAGGGAACAGGAGCAAAAGAACACTAAAACTGCCCTTCTAGGTCCTTACATCAGTACATGTGGCCCAAAAGGGGCTACATCTGTCTGAAACAAGTAGGTCAGACCTAAAGACCAAATATTTTTTGGACATAAATAGGACTAAGTGTAGAGCATCATGCCTTGGCTTGTGTGCTTCTCCGGAGATTTGGCTTTAGAGAGAGAGATAATCCTTTGGAAAAATACTTTTAGCAGTTCCCACTTTTTGGTCCTTTAGATGATGACTGTTAGGGCCAGTCAAGGCCAACCTTTTGGTGTATAATTTTTCCTTTCCCATTTGAACGAATTTGTAACTAAATGCTACTAAAATTCTGAAGAATTCCAGACTAAAAGGAAAATCAGAACCAGCCCAATCAGTCCAAACATGACTATTCTCTGCAAAGAGCATGTGTGTATTCACGCGTGCACACTACAGAAAGCAAGCAAGCAATGAAACTCCATTAATGTACAGATGGAAGTTTATATTGATTTCAGCAAAGACCAGAACATAATGGTAACATGAATAACAGATAATAGCATCTGGCACTTTTAACATTTTTAAGCCCTGAAATCTTTGGAGAACTGACAGTTGAACTAACTGACAGCTCTAGTTATTTCTCAGCGCTTTCCTTTGGAGAGATTTTGAGCTTTTTCCAAATTCAGATTTTTTTTTTTTTAAGGGGGCATCTGGACAGGCTATTTTGCTGAGAGAGAGAGAGACAATATTTTCTGGAAATTACCACCAAAATTAAGCAACTGTTGTGCATATGAACCAGATAACAATGAATTAGAAATAGATATAATCAGTCATTTTCTTTGCATGAGGATAACTGCCAGTCTTGTTTGCAAAACAGAGTAAAAAATCCCTCACTGGACATGTCAACGCTCCCCAGGATCACAAAAGCTCACAGCAGAGGTCTAGGGCCAGATCCTTGGTTAGGGACAAACTGAAGTGTGTCAAAACACTGAACACAAAGGGCAAGAGTGCCTGAGCACAGACCTTTGTGTCCTGTCAGGTAGTCTGCTGATGCTTCCAGCTCCCTGTGCTCGTACAGGAGATGGAAAGAGCCATTCACCCATCACAGCCTTCTGAAAGTTCATCAAGGACTGGAGGGGATGTGGAGGTGCTCCTGCCATAGCTCTTGCTGAGCTGTGCTGGCAGCAGGGAGGAGGAGCAGCAGAACAGGCCTCCTGCCAAGTCTGTGGCACTGACCAATCCCTTGCAGCAAGGAGCTTCTCTCAAAGCTGGATGTGCTTGCTCATTATGCGGCATGAATGGGGAAGAGCCTAAGCCCTCAGCCTACCACCTCGTGTCAAACCTGCTCTGAAACCCTGACACGGGGATTGTGCTCTCCTTGCTGAGGTAAGGAGCATCATCAGCCCCACAGAGGTGACCACAAAGTGCTGTCCAAGACAACTCAGCCTCCAAGAAATGATCCACTCTGGTGCAAACTGTCTCAGTGGTCTCACTATGGCATGTCTCTCAGTCTTGACAGATATCTTCACATGACTGAATTATCTTTTGTGTCCTAGTCATTTTGGAATTAGGGGCTTGGATCCCCTAACGTCAGCTCTAAGTAGATTTATACCTTTCTACGTCTTCTTGAAGTGACAGTTTTGATTGTTGAACAAAATTGTGTAATAATGTTCAAGTGCTACAATTTGATATATAAAACCAAATAGGAAGGAAATATATTTGAAGCTGAGTCAGAACACCAAATCGGGACATCTTTTGTTCTGCTTCAGAAACCTATCACTCGGGCTTGTCGTGTCAATTACCAAGTGTCAAGGTTTAGAGCTGGGCCAGCCACCGAAGAAGAGAGATGAACCCCTCAGCTTTATGCTGAATGTGCCATCTATGGGATGGAATCCCTTGTTGGTCTGTTTGGGGTCACCTGTCCTGGCCTCTCCTCCCCACGAGCGCAGCCACTTACTTTCTGCACCCCCAACGTGGCACAGGAGATGGAGCAGTGACCTTGGTCTGCCCAGGAGCAAGTACAAGCCAGAGCCTTTCTGCACACACCGCTCCTTGGCAGTAACTCCCACCACGGAGCGTTGTCGCTGCCAGAAGCAGAGACCGTCTGCGAAAATCTGCCCTTAACTTCAGAAAATGCAGCTAGTTAGAAGAGGCTGAGCCGAAAAGCAAAAGCCACTAAACAGAATTAATTCTGTTCTAGCTCAAATCAGGACACCAAGATTTTATCTAATTAATCTTTAAAGATGCTGATGGTTCTTTCCTGATTTAAGAAAAATACAAGCAACCCATATTCTGACAGCCAGGCTCAAGGGAAAAAAAAGAAAACCAAACTTGCCAGCAAATAGAAGAATAGAAAAGATAAAGAGAGGAGACGGGGCCAAGATAGGATAGAAAGAAAGAGCAGAACAGAATCAAAACCAAATTCTTAAACTTGGGAGTGACAGTCTAGAAGATTAGCTGCAAAAGTTGGAAAGTTATTAAATAAAAATATTTGCTAAAATTTTAGTTGCTCACCTTTGTTCCTGCAACTGCATTTTCAGGTTTGGGCTTTTACAATTCTTAAGGCAGGTTCACACCTCTATCTAGTTTTTCTGTGCTAATTCCTAGTGGGACAAAACAGTTCACAACTGGGGGAAATTTTGTACGTATCTTTTTGTGGTACTTGTTGTAACTAAAACTTTTGGGATTTCCTAATGATTTTGTATTTCTGAGTTTGTGCTCTCAGGCTGGCATCTGGACTACTGGACTCACTTGTGGGATCTAAGACACACTGGCAGAGTAAAGAAATCTTCAAGTATGTTAAACATAAAATAAAACGTTTCCCACTGAAATAATATTGCAGTAAGATTCTAAGCATGTGTTTAAATGCTTATGAGTCATCTAGAATTATAAAAATACAGTGTGGAAAAAATAATTTTTGTTTCAGCATAAGGAAAACTATCTTGCTTTGGTTTGGGTTTACTGTGGTATTTTCCTGAGTGATCCCTGGGTTATCTCAGTGTACGTGCTACAGGACTGAGCCATTAGGAACAAAATTTAGAAAGCGGTCTCTACTGGTGGATACCTTTGATTTCCTTATCTTAGAGACTTACAGGCATTCAGAAGTAGGCTCTGAGAATAAGGATTTTCCAAGCGAGCAGAGATTTTTTTATGCCACATCTGAGAGGGCACTAAAGCCAACTCAATGTTCACAAACCTCTACCTGTGGAAACCATTTCCCTTCAAACTGCACTAGATTGGTCATCCTAAAGACCATCAAATGACCACTCATCCAAGGGAAAAAGTCATTCAGAAACTGAAAAAATACCTCTTTTTCTTCTTCTTTCCTGACATGGGTCTTGCTGTAGTTGATTGGTGTATCCCAGCCTTCCTGTTCACAAAGAGCCTGGTAGAAGGCTGCATTTACCAGGATGCTGCTTGTTTTGAAAGGAGAAGAGGAAGGAGTGGGAAGTGCTGTGCTGGAAGAAGTGAGAGGCATAACTTTGTCTTGGCTTCGGTTCTTTTTCATGCTCAAATCCAGAGTGCCATTTTCATCCACTTCTATCTCAGCACCCTGACATGCAACAGGAAACAGAGACATGTTTAGATATGGACATGGTGAGTCTGCAATATAACCATGTGGTGCTTTTAAAGGATAAATATAAAGGCACGCTTTTATTTAAATTTATCTGAATCTAAAACCAGCTTTTCGATTTATATCAGTTAATGTACAACTCTTAGGCAGACTTAAGAGTAGCTTCAGTAATTGTATCCCTGCATCTCAGCTTAAACAGAGTAAGTAGAATTTAAATAAGATGCCTCTAAACCATAACCTATACTAAATCTAGTTTTATTTAAAAAAAGTTTAGCTTTAAATCTTCTTGATCTTTTCACTCTTACAGAGAACTATGACCCCAATTCAGAGTTAAAAGCATTAATGCATTGTTTAGGTCATCAACAGCATTGCTCTTACACATCCTCCCTTCCCCCCACACCCCGGAAATATTACAACATCTGTATCATGGGGGAGAGAAGGAGGGGGGAAGAAATATCCCTCAAAGGAGCACAGTAGGAGAAATTTTCACTAGGGTTTTGTAAAACACTCTAAACAACATATTGCCTTAATCATAGTTTGACTAAGCCACTAGGGAACAGATCTGCATGGAGACCACTAGTCTGGGAGCCACAGGAAGATCTTTAGGAAGTTCTGCCTGATGGAGACCTTCAGCATTTAGTTAGAAAAGCTTTTGCTACCTGGGAAGTAGAGCAAAGAGCAGGCTCTGATTTCAGGGATGTGTGCAGTTTGGGGAGAGACCCAACTTCTCTTTCCAGTCTGGGAGAAACTCTCAGAGTAGCTCCTGCTCCCAAGAAGGGGCAAGTGCTGCTCAGCTGTAGAAGAAGCACAAGGGAAAGAAAGCTCACTGTTCTGCCTTACCCTCTCCGACCAAAGAAAAAGAGTACAAAATGCTCTTCTTGGAATGATGAAAGTACAACTTACTAATTGTAACAACAAAAAAATTCTCCTCATGCTAAATATGCAACATTGCATATTGACATATTGTGTACATAGGGATGAGTATAAGACCAGTCCTTCCTATTGCCAACAATTACTCAAGTCAAGTAGGGGAAGAGGTGAAAGAGCTGGCTTGTGGAGCAGCACTTGGTAGTCTAGTTCTGCATGCTGCCCTGAAGAAGATGGAAAACATTCAAAGACTATAGAGATAAATAACATCATAGATCTGTTGTGTAGATTGTAATTAACACTGCTTTGCATCTTCCTCTTATTTTTTCACTACTATTTTTTTTATTTGCATCACCACAAAGCTCAGATACCGCTTGGGAACTTGGGGCTAGATATGTTAGGTACCGTATAACTGTAGAAGACTGTTGTATAAACCCAGATTGAGACTTCCTACCTTTAATAATATAAAAATAAACATGTAGCATAAGCGCATCCCTTACACGCTCTGGGAAAGAGATAAGTATGTCTAGGGGGAAAGGTCTCCTGTCTTCCGTAGACCTCTTCCTTAGAAAGAGATGAAAGAAACACTAGCAGGAAGATTCCCTTCCTCTTTCTTCCCATGAACTATTGATGGAGCTTAGTAAACCATTTAATGGTTAAAGAGGGCAGTGAAACTTATCCTTGCTTGAGGATCTTAAAAGCAGCTGTGGAGAAATGGGAAATTCTTCCTGAAAGTGAAGAAATTTCCCTGAAACGGGAAATTCTTCCTGAAATTCTTGTTGAAAGTGTGGCATGGCCGCCCCAGTTACACTGAAGGCCCAAGCTTCCTTCAGGCAGCCTTGCCTCTGCCAGTGATGACTCATTTTAAGGTAAGATGTGCCCGATGACATTTTTTTTTTTAATCAGAAGGGAAATGTTGGTAGAAGATGAAAACGTAGGGCCTAAAGATCTCTCCTCCCTCAGACAGCCCGACTCCATTTTGTATCCATGGGCCCACCTAGGCCACAGCACACCAGGCCATCTGCTCTCTCCCGCTTCAGGAACTCAGGCACCTCTTCTGTTTGCAAAGTTCACATTTTCAATCATACAGCTTAAAGAGAGAGATGTTTTATTATATTTATGGGAAGTAAATACACTTCTAATATGTTCATACTAAGACGCTTTGGTTATATCTTTCTGCCCCTTTTTAGTAAATAGTTTAATCTCCTGTGATAGTTTTAAGCCCTGAATTTGACAGTGCAGCTTATCCTGGATAATAACTTAGTAACCACAACATCTTATGCCATCTGTATAATATCAAATACATTTTTATACCAGCATTAATAAACCTTAGTTACAAAAATCCAAGATATTAACTATCTAAGTGCCAAGCGCACACTCCGGGATCTGACAATATAGCTCTGCCATGACCACCCCAGTGTTTTTTGGCTTCACAGTTGATATGTAACTGTAGCAACGAAACAGAGCTACAGTAATCAAGTTTAATGACCAATGTAAAGTAAAATGCTAAATATTGTAGTTGCTGACATTTTTCATAATAAAAAAAAACTTGGGTTAAGTCTGCACAACCAACATTCACATAAAATTCCAGACCTCTGTGACAGATGGCTTAGGAAAGGAAGCCATGTGACTGGGCTGCAGTAGTTTTATAGTGCAAAAGCCATAAATAGTGCAGATTCTCTGTCAGTGACAAAATATCAACTACTCACAAGGCAAGAACAACAACAGAAAGGACCAAAAACAATCAAGGTCCTCTACTCAATGAAACTGGATGTAGAAAAATATCAGGAAATGTGTTGTGTCTGAGAAAGAGATACCATTAGCTGCAACAAGAAGCTCTGGCTGATAAGCAGAACATTTATTAATGTGGGCTATTTAAAGCTTCCTTAGCACTTCCCTGAAAATCACGTAGAAGTTAGGTTGTCCAACATGCACCTAATTCTGATCAGGGAAGGCTGGGTTTTGTGTTTGTGAAGCAGTGTACAGATGGGGTTTAAGTGAGCTCACAGATGCCCACAACAATTAAATATAGTCATGGAAAAAAATATCCCCTTTTGCCCATCGCAGGATGGATCACACGTTTATAGCATGGCTTTTTATTCGGAATGGTATAAAAGAGCTATCACTTTGCTGCCTTTGTAGCAAACTCCAAATGGCAGAGCAAAAAGAGAGGATAGTCAGAGATACCGCTCCAGTTTTCATTCCTACTCTCATCCCACCCTCCTCTCAATATGTCTCCTTTGCTTGTTTCACCACGTTTATTTTTACATTAATTTTAAAATGGAACTAAAAAGACAGAAATGGCAAATGGCAAAAAAATGCTGGAGCAGTGCTATGACACGCTGACAGAAAATGGCACTTACTATGCTTAGCTCAGACTTGTAAAGGCTGCGCTCTCCTCAGTGAAGGCAAGATCTTATTACTGTCAACTCCAGTGCATGTGTGAACAGGCCTATATTTATCCATTTATCATCACATAATTTAAAATACGGCTACCAAAACAATGTAAACTGTTCTGGTTCTTCCTTGAAAATGTAAGCAAAATAAAGGTGCAAATGTATCTTATTATTTCCTAACTTGTATTAGTTTGAAGCTGTGTAAATCTTTGGAGCCTGATTTTGATCTTCACATTTACTTTTGCCCTGGTGTAAACCAGGAAAAAATCCACGGAAGCGATGAAGACAAATCCACAAGGGTGGGAGGATACACAGGGTAATTAAATTCAGGTTCTTCCCTATCTACTCTCACATCAGTGGCAGTATGATCACCCCTACAGGTTTTATAAACAGCTGGAAAAAGGATTCCAGAATAAAAAATGAGAATAAAAAAAAATGACTGAAGCATATTTTCTTTATTCCAGGATCTATTCAATGAAAATATAATGTAGAAGTAGCACTCTACTATGAATATCCATCTAAAATGAAGACTAATATAAACATGTAAACAAAAAAAATTATCTCTATCCTCTTCAAGTGCTTTTTATTTTAAAGTCAAGCTTTTTCAGCCTGCTTTATTTTATGACATAAATATTACAGACTATTTTCTAGTACATTATTAAGTCTTGTCCTTAGAACTGAACAACATCTACTAGGACAATAAAGGATGTTGTTTTTTGAGATAAATTACTCCTGCATTTTTTCATATGCTTTTGGTCCATCTGATCACTCACAACATTTAATACTCTGTAGTGTGTCTCCGATAACGATTACAAGTTAAGCTTTATCTCATAGCTGGATCAAAAAGAGTGAATTACTGTTATTGTGTCTGCGTGAATCTTATTCCAAACCTGTGACCTTAGGGAGATTGTATCATTACATACAAAGGGCTTTAGGTATTCTTTGGTTGGCATCAGCCATACAATTTAATACTAAATAAGTCCAAAGAAGAAACATTGTCAATGATTTTGCCTTCCCAGAAGCTGTTCAGTCTAGTTTGGAAAACTCAAAAGAGCTCTTTAGTTCTTGTATTAGAAACAACTCTGAAACCAGCATCTTGCCACATGTATGAATGCTATTCTTAATGCAACTCCATCCAAAAGAACTCAATCTTTTCTATTTCCAGCCCATAAAAATACCTACACCTGGTTCTCAATTCCTCAGACTTAAATTTAAGCAATTGAGTTCTTCTGCAGCAAATTAAAATACTAATTTGTGTCAAAATAAGAACACTTGTAGCAGCCCAGCAACATCTGAGACAAAAACGAAGTCACAATTTCAGCCCAAAGCAATTCACAAATTAAAAAAAGCTAGCCAAGAATCTACTCAAGGAGCAATATGCACAGCAGTATAACAGGATGGTACCTAGTGATATTCTTGGCTGATTTTTCATCCTGTATTTAGGCTTTAAGGTATTTGGAGTAAAGGACTGCCTGACAAACGTGCTGAGTACTAACTACATTGTTGAAATAATTGATGTAATTATCACCATCATCAATATCCAAGAATGAAGAGATGACATAATTTTGTTCAAAAACAGAATTTGAACTTTAAACGTATTTAGCAAGTGTCATTTTTTGTTTTCTTTCAAGGCATAGTGTGCATATGCCATTTTGTCTAAACAGGTGGGCAAAACACCAAAACAGTCAACAAAATATTTGGCAAGCAGTAGTGATGAGGATACAGATAAACTGTATTGCTCGCAGCTACCTCTGTGAGATGTGAGTGTGGGGAGGGCTGCAAACGGGGAAGATCCCTGGAAGTTCTGATGAGGTAGACTCTTGTACTGTGCTAGAAACTACGGGCTAAGCCTTCCAGGAGACTCCTTCTGTGGACGTCAATCAAGCTACGTAGGCTGCAGATCAAATGTAACCAGCAGTAGGTTTGGCGTACTGGGCACATGGGAATTGACTGATCGGGGTTGTAGAGAGACAGTTTACTACAGTCCCAGGTGAAGGATGGATGGTTTGAAAACAGTATCATCAAGGCATCTCTGATGATTTTAGTATTTTGTATGCAGCTGACAGATAATTCACAGAGAAAGCTTAGGATCCATTTTACTGCTCATTTAAAAATAAATTTATTCTTTAAATTGCTTAATTTATAAATCCATCATTTTAATCTTGAGATATTTGGCAGATTAGCTTTGTACATTAGACCACTTTGGAATTGTGTTGTTAATGTGTAATCTGATTTCTCTATCCTTGCTACACTTCTTTCTTGTTTTGTCTTGGACTCTCCCTTTTGAACTGATATGTAGAGAATGTGAGATATATATTTTTAAAACAATTCAACTAATGAAATTTAGAACTATGCTATTAAAAAAAAAAATCCTTTTTTCTTTAAGTATCTATATTTACAGAAAAGTGGTCAACTTTCAAAGTAAGAGATCTATCTCTTACTAAAAGAACGGGCACCACTCTGGAGGTCAAGAAATGTGAGAGATGGAAAGAAAAAAAAAACCTCAGTTTGGAAATCAACTTGTGCTAACAACCAACTTGGTGTTTTCCCCACCTGTCTAAACAAGGTGCCATATGCAGGCCTTGAGTGAATACAAGAAAATGACACTTGCTTGAAATGTTTGAAGTTCAAGGTCTGCTTTTGAAACCTAGAAGCACAATATTTGTACAGCTCTGACAAGTGTGTAACTTGCAAAGGATTTCCTACCAGTCCAGGAAATCCTCTGCAGTTCCACATGGCCTTGCTCTACCACCACGCTGCCTCCCAACTGCAAAGTGTCACAGCTTCGATTGATGGGGAGCTGCATGTAAGAGCAGACACCTTTGCAAGTCAGGAGCTTTGATCTGCTGAAGTATGAACTATGCTAATCAGGTTTTCTTAGGCACAAAGGAACGTGGCCAAGGGCAGGGCTGAGGGGTGTGATACTGTGGGGCTCTGAACACAGACTCAGGTACTTTTAGACCTGGTGAATGTGTGTGCTATCAAGAGTAGAAAAAGGAAACCATTAACTGAATATCCATTGCTTGATGCTGCATTATTTGAGTCCAAACACTAAAAAAAGTCTTCAGAGATGTTTTTTAGCAACTAACATTTCCTAAGATATTCTAGTAGTTAAACTTTTAACTTTGTGGCCAATACCAGCCACAAAACAATACAGAAAATACTGACAAGTACCTCTTTAAAAATGGCCTTATTCTTTGCTTCATATTTTAAAATAAGAAAGTATCTTCACTAAAGAGAACCTGGAGATTTATTTCCACAATTTTGTTTGTTTGTTTGAATATTGTATGTTAAAAATAATAAATTGCCCAAACAAAGTAAAAAAGGCTTTGTGTGGTTTTGGCCACCAAATCTCTTTGGGGCTTACTTGCCTGTGTTCTGGCCAGAAGCTAATTCTGATTCTTCTGTCAGATGTTTTGTAGCAGTATGCCCTCCAGAAAGACTGGCAAAAGTAGAGGCAGGCAGATAGAAAGGTATGCAGGTGATTTTCTTTTAGGCTGGATTCCTGGCTATGAAAAGGGAGTAAGCTATGTGCCCCGAGTGTCCCTCCATGTCGTTACTATTATGTTCACTTCCATTCAAACCTTCCCCATGATTTGGCAACTGTGAAGCAGGTATGGAGGAGCAAATCTTTGGGTTATGCCTGGTCCCTTTACTGCTCTCCTCTGGCAAGAAAGGTCTATTGCTGAGGTCAGCCAAAGGCTGCAGCAGCAATTTAATCCAGCCATTGGCATCAGCTTCCATTTCCCTGATAGAAGAAGCCTGCACTGAAGACCGGTGGAAGGAGCTTTTTGCAGCAGGTTATCAGGGAACAGTTCTGTGAGCAATCGTTGAGGCAGATAACATCTGAGTTACAAGGGATGCCCATGGACCCGCTCTTAAAAGTCTACCCTGTGGCATCTCCCAACATTGGTTTCAAGATCCCAGACTTCACAAGTAGAAAAAGTAGAAGATACCACCCTGCAAAGGCACAAAGCCTGGAATACATAAGAAGGTGTGTGCGCTGTTGGTAAGATTAATGATTCTGTTCAAATAATAGCTAACCTCTTAGTGATGGTGACTGAAGGCCCAAACAAATTGTAGACCAAAAGCTGTGGAAGCCACCTCTAGCCAGAATGAGCCTGGTGCTAAAATAGAGAGGGTAAAGTGACCCGGACTTGCAGAAAAGCAGGCTATCTGTCTTTTGGAGCACAGATGATGACGCAGACTCTCAGAGCAGAAACACACCTGCTACTCTGTGTTTTCATAAATACACCTCTTTTCACTCCCCAGTGATTTCTCCTCAAATTTTTGTCATGGCGCCCAGGGCTTTCAAAAGTCCCATGACAGTGGAGCATGTGTGACTTTAATACAAATAATAAACAACAGTTCTTCCACAACCACCATCATCAGAAGAAAATCTCGTCTGTTTTCATCAGCAATATAATACTATGGAATGGCACAGAAAATAAGGCTTATAGCTCACTCGGTACCATTTGTAAATCATAAAGATCTGTGAGGAAACCAAAGCATGAAAGCCACACAAACATCCACGATATTAGGCAGCTTTCCATTATGACAGGCTTGCCCAAATTATCTCCAAACGCTGTGGGCCTGATTCTCCTCTCTTGCCAGCAGAAAGGAGAATTTTACCAAAGTCAGTTGTTGTTTCCCTCCCTACACCTTGTCAAACTGTCATGAGCTCCCAACACGACAGACTCAATAGGTGTAGTTCTGTTCCATTGCTAGCAAAATATCACCTTGATTAATCACAAGATTTTAATGGTTTTTTTTTAAATCAGCCTTCAAAATGATCACTTACAGCAGGTCTCAGAGGGAGGAAAATTCCCTCTTTAAAAAGATCTCACTCATTATCCACCACAGATTGTTGCTGGATTTCAAACAACCTTCTTTTTTCCTCCCACAAAACTCCCCCCGTGTATTTAGACCTTAATTATGGAAAGAGTTAACCACATAATTCCCGCTGTTTATTTATTTTTATCAGAACCGGTCACTAAATTACTGATTTTTTTTTTTTTTTCTCTGTCTCTCTTCAAAAGAGCATGCAAACAGAAGCCTCCTTTTTGGGGATTTAATGCAGTCACTAACATGAAAGACAGTTTATTCGCACAGTTCAGTAGCTAGCACACCCTCCAGGTTCTTGGACTACCCTACCTTGGCAGACAGACTCTGTGGTTTGTTGGAGAGGATCTCTGCTGCTTCCCTGCAGCGGGTGGAAAGGTTCAGGATAGCAGCAGCTGCTGCTATGTGGGTGTCTTCACTACATTGACCGTAGCTATAAGAGTTGGCATGGCAAGGGCTCTGTGTGTGGGCGCTAGCACTAGGCAGTCGATTAGAAAATTTCACTGGATTTGAAAAATGCTTTGCTGTTGAAGAGAGATTTGATTAGCAATTGCATGTATGAGATTTTTCCCATTAAATAGTTTTGTTTCTCAGACTACAATTTCACACATTAAAATATTCAAAGAATACATTTAAACCAATCCATTTTCTATTAACGCTAAGGCTTTGCTATAAAATTGGCTTCAGAAACACAATCATTTAATTTTTACCTGGCAAATACACATCTTTCAACAAAATATCTGAGACTTTTACTCAGATTTTACTCTTTTTTTTTTTTTTTTACTCAGGCATTAAAAGCAATGATGTCCAAGGAGAGGCTGAACAAGCTTTATGTGTTTATCCGTCGTGGCCTGACAACACGGGTGGGCAAATGCGATTGTAAATGTATCTTTATAAAGGCTTCCTCTTGGAGCTCTATTGTGTACAAAACCAACAGCGACTTGTCCAGCCTTAGCTAAAACAGCACTGCTTACCCTACTTAAATGACTAAGTTTGTTATTTAAGTAGCTTTGCTTATGTGAACAAGGAGAACAAGACCAGGCTCTTGAATGAACCAGAGCAGTCGGAAAAAAACATTACCTGTTAGGAATGTTCAGTCTTGATTTTGTGGAAAATATTAGAAATTTAAGTCAGCCCTTTGATCAATTAAAAATATTAGTGGCAATGAAAATTCAGAGTAAAACTGTTCCTGGCTCACTTATATTGGTTGTCATTTGGGCTAATACACAGATTTATCAGGCACAAAGAGGTCAGCTGAGAAGGAAAAACTAACAGGTGAACAGAAAAGCACTTTCACAGATAAAAGTGGTGTGTGTGGTTCTTTGTTTTCTACTCGCTTAGCAACACTTAATCTAAAACGGGTAGAAAGAACCCTTCTTTCTGTTCTAGGTTTTGAGATGTCATTAACTGTTGCAGGGAAAACACAGCACCATGATTTCAGCTCTTAGGAAGCAATAATCACTTCTTGTGTCTGTAGCATTCACAGCGTCCAATGAAGATAAACTAAGCAAAATCCAATTTCTCAGCCTACACCCAGATACATCAAGAACATTTCTGTGTATGGCCATCTGCTCACTCACTCCACAACGATCTGAGCCCCAAGGCTCTGGTTCCCTTCGGAGGTAGAGCTTTGGCTCAGTGCATTTTAATGCTAAGACCTACAGAAGCCATTGAAGAACTCATCTTTCCTCAAACTTGGGATGCTCTAAGAGAAACACTTGTGTGCATTGACTGTAACCAAATGCCATATTCAGTTTTTCCATGTACTGGAGGCATCTCAGTAGAGCAATACATCAAAGCCTCATGATTCAGTTCTCCCTTTCTCCAGAGCAAATGAAAAAAGATTTATCTACTCCGTTGTAAAACTGAAGCACAAGCAAGAGGGTCTACATTTTTAGCAGTTACTACAGCTATCCTCAAATTATATTTAAAGAGCAAAAAAGTGCATTTTTCCCTTACCCAAGATAAAAGATTAAAAAAAAAGAAAATAGCAGGCTATGAATGGTGCATGTTTTCTTGACAAATCAAGTTTATACGTGCAAAATCCCTAAGAACATAGAGGGCTAATGATGGGCTTTTGGCTAGCTACATATTTACATAGGAAGCCAAACCAGACACTACATCATCAGCTTCTTATTGCCAACTTTTGTATATCTGCATAGTACCTGCTCTTTTGCTTTCACCTTTCCATTATAACAATAGCTACACACTGCAATCTTTGCAAGAACAACAGGCTGTAAACTTCAGCCCTGATATACATTATACATAAATTGCCTATCTATTTGCATTTGTATAAAAACACTTCAATCAGTTTGGTTTTTTTTCCCTTGAAATGTACCTGGGAAATAGACATACATCTGTGCAAAGAGACAGCTAATGGGGAATATTCCATTTTACAAACAAAATTGGAAAAAATCTGCCACCCAAGAAGCTGGCAATGCACATATTTGCTTTTTAGTAACAGAGCAGCCAAGACTTAACTGAGAAATCGGAAAGGAGAAACTAGTGCTGAAAAAGAAAACGCCTTGCTCCCCGCTGAGCATCCTCCTGTCCACAGGAGACAGTGCAAGCTCTGGAGCAGAGTCCCAGAAAAGTGGGCTTTTTATGCCCTTTGCAGCCTTACAAACCTT